>JAWQEG010004634.1:125000-130731 GCA_033782935.1 Petrolisthes cinctipes | reverse complement strand
TACCTGCCCTTCCCTCCTCCTCCTCCTCCTCCTCCTAAATATACTGCCTTACCTTCCCTTCCTCAATACACTGCCTCAGCCTGCTCCTCCACTCACTCTTTCTCTTCCATTAAACAGGTTTCCCCTTTTCTACCTTTCACATTGCCTTTCTGTCTTACTCTCTTACACTGTTTAGGCTACGCTACCCTTCCTTCCCTAAAGCCCATTAATTAACCATATATTATTAAAACCTTTCCTCCCTCACCAAATTCATTCCTTAATTTGCTCACTCTTCCCTTCCTTGCTTCACCCATCCCATGCTCTGATCATTTTTCCCTCACTACATTTTAAACCATTTTTCCCCTGCCTTCCTTCCTTCACCATTTCCATCCTCTCTCTCACCACGACATCCATCCCTCCTACCTTCCTACACTCCTCCTCCCTCACTCCTTACTTTCCTCACGAGCTAATGTGATACCTCCTTCCTTCCCTCCCTCCCTCCCTCACTCTCCCCCTGACTCTTCCTGCTCGCTCATCATCTTGTCTTCGAAATTGCATACTTTGTTGGCAGGTTGGGTGGGAAGGAAAGGGACTCTGAGGGGGCCGTTTGAGACACTGAAAAGAAAGGGAAACTGTTGGCAGGGGAAAAGGAAGGAGAGAGAGAGAGAGAGAGAGAGAGAGAGAGAGAGAGAGAGAGAGAGAGAGAGAGAGAGAGAGAGATTGAAAACGCAGTGGTACTCTGTATTTACCAGAAGTGTTTTATTGTATACTAGGCTACCTACACACACACACACACACTCTTTTATACTATTTTTCCTTTCTCTCTTTTTTTATCCCTTCGTGGTACAAGGCTTTCCCTCCTTACTCACTGTCTCCTTTTCCCATTGTGCTATAAGGACTTTCTGGCCTAACACAATATTCCTTCTTCTCTTTGGTAGTCTTTTTTTATTTCCTTCTCAGTCTTCTTTCATCTCTATTTCAGTCTTCTTTCTTCTAATTTTCAGTCTTCTGTCATCTCCTTTTTATTCTTCTTCATCTTCTCAGTCTTTTTTAATTTCCTTTTCAGTTTTCTTTCATCTCATTTTTAGTCTTCTTTTATTTCCTTTTTAGTCTTCTTTCATTTCCTTTTTAACCTTTCATCTCCTTTTCAATCTTCTTTCATTTCCTTTTATTCTTCTTCATCTTCTCAGTCTTCTTTCATTTCCTTTTTAGTTTTCTTTCATCTCAATTTCAGTCTTCTTCTTTCAGTTTTCTTTCATTTCCTTTTCAGTCTTTTTTCATCTCCTTTTCAATTTTCTTTCTTCTTTCAGTCTTCTTTCATCTAATTTTCTGTTTTCTTTCATCTCCTTCTCAATCTTCTTTCATCTACTTTTCAGTTTTCTTTCATCTCTTTCTCAGTCTTCTTTCATCTTTTTATTCTTCTTTCATCTCTATATCAATCATCTCTCATCTCTTTTTCCCGTCTTCTTTCATCTCCTTCTCAGTAGTCCATGTAAGGTGTTTGTTGCAGGACTATCGATGGTAACTAATTGGACACACACACACACACACAGAGGTTCAAGAGTAGCTAGGTGTACAATATAAATCCAGCAGCCAGCCAGGTATTATCACGTAACTCTACCCCACCTGCTGGACTCACATCTTTACATCAGGTTTATGGTCCAGTTCACTTCCTGCTACCCGGGATATTGAAACGGTGGTGTGGGGGCGCCCTCCTCCTCTCTCTCTCTCTCTCTCTCTCTCTCTCTCTCTCTCTCTCCCCTCATCCTCCTCTCTTCCCTCTCCCCGTTCTGTTTTCCCTCCTCCTCTCTCTCTCTCTTCCCTCCTCCTCCCCTCTTCCCTCTCCCCGTTCTGTTTCCCCTTCTCCCCTCTCTCTCTCCCCTCCTCCTCCTCTCTTCCCTCTCCCCGTTCTGTTTCCCCTTCTCCCCTCTCTCTCTCTTCTCCTCCTCCCCTCTTCCCTCTCCCCGTTCTGTTTCCCCTTCTACCCTCTCTCTCTCTTCTCCTCCTCTCTTCCCTCTCCCCGTTCTGTTTCCCCTTCTCTCCTCTCTCTCTCTCCCCTTCTCCTCCCCTCTTCCCTCTCCCCTTCTCCTCCCTGTTCTGTTTCCCTTTCTCCCCTCTTCCCTCTTCCCTCTCTCCTCTTCCCTCTCCTCTTCTCACTGTCCTGTTTCCCCTACTCCCCTCTTCCCTCTCCCCTTCTCCCCTCTCTGTCCTCTGTTACCCCACTCCCCTCACTCCCTCTCTTACTCCCATTTTCCCTCACTCCCTCTACCTCACCCCTTTTCCCTCACTCCCTCTGTTACCCCCATTTCCCTCAACCCCTCTCTCTTACCCCATTTTCCTCCACCCCTCTCTCTCACCCCCTTTCCCATCACTCCCTTTCTTACCCCCATTTTCCCTCAACCCTCCCTCACCCTCATTTCCACACCCCACCCCCCTCCCTCCTTTCAATACCTCATGGTGGGATTTGTGTTCACGAGTTCACATCGGTTCAAGCACCAATCCCACCCAAGAGTTTATAAGGTCACCCACCCACCCAGGCAGGCAGGCAGGCTAGCTAGGATATATATACACACGTGTGCTCATACTGGCTGGCTCCATGGCCCACTGAAGGACACAGAGTACTCCAACCAGTAACCGGGAAACACGTGGCCTCGGTATGGTTGGCTTAGGGCATTTTTTTCACGTTTCCTCTGACTCTCTGGAGGAATCTGTGTCACTCCAAAATCACCACTATCACTACCACCATCATCATCACCATCACCATCATCACGACTACCCCCAACAGTTTTTTTTTTTTTTTTTTTTTTTTTTTTTTTTTTTTTTTCCGGCTGAGTGTGATTGGTCGTTGTCGTGGCGATGATGACTCTCCGGAGCTCAAGTGAACGACGGCACGAGTGGGAGTTGATGCAGTCAGTCTCGGGAGTTGATGGCCAAAGTGAGGGAGGGAGTCCAGTGATATTCGTCCAGTATGGTGTGTGTGTGTGTGTTTGGGTGAGAGAGAGAGAGAGAGAGAGAGAGAGAGAGAGAGAGAGAGAGAGAGAGAGAGAGAGAGAGAGAGAGAGAGAGAGAGAGAGAGAGAGAGAGAGAGAGAGAGAGAGAGAGAGAGAGAGAGAGAGAGAGAGAGAGAGAGAGAGTGTGTGTGTGTGTGTGTGTGTGTGTGTGTGTGTGTGTGTGTGTGTGTGTGTGTGTGTGTGTGTGTGTGTGTGTGTGTGTGTGTGTGTGTGTGTGTGTGTGTGTGTGTGTGTGTGTGTGTGTGTGTGTGTGTGTGTGTGTGTGTGTGTGTGTGTGTGTGTGTGTGTGTGTGTGTGTGTGTGTGTGTGTGTGTGTGTGTGTGTGTGTGTGTGTGTGTGTGTGTGTGTGTGTGTGTGTGTGTGTGTGTGTGTGTGTGTGTGTGTGTGTGTGTGTGTGTGTGTGTGTGTGTGTGTGTGTGTGTGTGTGTGTGTGTGTGTGTGTGTGTGTGTGTGTGTGTGTGTGTGTGTGTGTGTGTGTGTGTGTGTGTGTGTGTGTGTGTGTGTGTGTGTGTGTGTGTGTGTGTGTGTGGTGTGTGTGTGTGTGTGTGTGTGTGTGTGTGTGTGTGTGTGTGTGTGTGTGTGTGTGTGTGTGTGTGTGTGTGTGTGTGTGTGTGTGTGTGTGTGTGTGTGTGTGTGTGTGTGTGTGTGTGTGTGTGTGTGTGTGTGTGTGTGTGTGTGTGTGTGTGTGTGTGTGTGTGTGTGTGTGTGTGTGTGTGTGTGTGTGTGTGTGTGTGTGTGTGTGTGTGTGTGTGTGTGTGTGTGTGTGTGTGTGTGTGTGTGTGTGTGTGTGTGTGTGTGTGTGTGTGTGTGTGTGTGTGTGTGTGTGTGTGTGTGTGTGTGTGTGTGTGTGTGTGTGTGTGTGTGTGTGTGTGTGTGTGTGTGTGTGTGTGTGTGTGTGTGTGTGTGTGTGTGTGTGT
Organism: Petrolisthes cinctipes; assembly: GCA_033782935.1. Lineage (NCBI taxonomy): Eukaryota > Metazoa > Arthropoda > Malacostraca > Decapoda > Porcellanidae > Petrolisthes > Petrolisthes cinctipes. The sequence continues at coordinate 126,824 of JAWQEG010004634.1, read as the reverse complement.
GTGTGTGTGTGTGTGTGTGTGTGTGTGTGTGTGTGTGTGTGTGTGTGTGTGTGTGTGTGTGTGTGTGTGTGTGTGTGTGTGTGTGTGTGTGTGTGTAGAGAGAGAGAGAGAGAGAGAGAGAAAATTTGTGTATGTGTGTGTGAGTATGTGAGTGTGTGTGTGTAGGTGAGGTGAAGGTAGTGGTGGTTGGTAAGCTGACATCACCTGGCCTACACCTCATAACTTATGGACGTCCAGCCTGAGTTAGACCAGCAGGGGTGAGGTAGGTAAATCAGTTCTGTGTGTGTGTGTGTGTGTGTGTGGTGAGGTGAGGGGTGAGGGGTGAGGTAGGTAAATCAGTTCTGTGTGTGTGTGTGTGTGTGTGTGTGTGTCTGTGTGTGTGGTGAGGTGAGGGGTGAGGTGTGGGGGTCTGTTATGGCTCTGGTCAGTCAGTTTCCTCTACTTCACTCCACTCCACCACTTTCATCCACTCACTCCCTTGTTTGTACTCTCCATCCATACCTTCCCTATACTCTCATCGCTACATCTCCTCTCCTTTATTCTCGTCCCCACCTCTCCTCTACTCTACTCTCCCACCACTCCTCTTCTCTTCTATCCTCCCCTTTATTTTCGTCCCCACCTCTCCTCTACTCTACTCTCCCACCACTCCTCTTCTCTTCTCACCTCCCCTTTACTCTTGTCCCTACCCCTCCTCTTCTTCTGTCCTTTCCCCCACCTTAAATAATTCTCTTCGATCCAGTACTTCCATCGTCTCCCTTTTCACTTCCCTCTCCAGTTCCCCCTCTTCTATCCCAATAATCCACACTGCTCCCTTCCCTAGCAGATCTGTCAAATAACCTTCAGGGTGTAAAAGTTGCTAAATTTTCTTACTAATCGCCTGCTTGGGTCCATAGTCATTTTCGTGGGTAGATTGTTTGTTTATGTAATTGTCTGTTTGGATAAAGACTTTGACTGTTGTTTTCGCTAATGATCATCTGTGTGAGTAAAGAGTTGCCAGTTTTCGTTAAAGAATTCTCTGTATAAGTAAAGGGTTGTCTGTTCTCGCTAAAGAATTGTCTGCGTGAGTAAGGAGTTGTCTGTTCGCGTTAAATAATTATCTGTTTGTGTAAAGAATCTTGTAGCGAGGCAGGCACTCTCCAACACAGCGTTCCCAGGGCACACTGAAACATTAAGTACGCCCATAAACTGGCAGAATGTCAGGGGTAACGTATTTGTATTTCATTTGCAGATTAGCAGAAACGCTCTCGTACTGATGTTGGTAGGAATATCTTTCATGTATATTTTATGCCTGAGTGTCCCAGTATTTGTACATGAACGTGTGTATTTGTGTGTATAAGTGTATGTGTTGTATTGTGTATGTTTGAGATATATTAGGTACCTAAATTAGATGTCAGAATTCCGGAAAATATGGAAAATACTATGTAAATAAATTTATATAGTAACATATGTATATTATGTATATCATGCATACATAAAAAATACGTTCATGAATACATCTACAGTATACATGAGTACAGTACATTTATAATTATATTCATAGATATACTGTATATACGTACACGTACGAACTTACAGTACATACAATAAAACAATTGAAATAAGAAGGAATAACACACACACACACACACACACACACACACATACCAGTGTATATTATGTCCCCATTGCAACCCTTTACCATGAACCCAACCCAACCCAGATGAGACCAAAGAAGGGGAGAGAATCATCAGTTACTCTGACTGGACGTTTGTCTGGTATTTTTACCCTGTCGTACCCTTGCTTACCCTGCCCTGCCCTGCCCTGCCTTGCCCTGCCCTGCCCTGC
>JAWQEG010004634.1:105000-120000 GCA_033782935.1 Petrolisthes cinctipes | reverse complement strand
GTGGTGGTTGTGGTGGAGATGGTAGAGTTAGTGGTGGTGGAGTTAGTGGTCGTGGAGTTAGTGGTGGCGATCCTCATGGTTAGTAGTGGTGGTAGTGGTAGTAGTGGTGGTTGTGGTGGTAGTGGTGGTGGTTAGTAGTGGTGGTAGTAGTAGTAGTGGTGGTTGGTAGTGGTGGTGGTTAGTAGTGGTGGTAGTAGTGGTAGTGGTGGTGGTTAGTAGTGGTGGTAGTAGTGGTAGTGGTGGTAGTGGTGGTGGTGGTAGTGGTGGTGGTGGTAGTAGTAGTGGTGGTAGTAGTAGTAGTGGTAGTAGTGGTGGTTAGTAGTGGTGGTAGTAGTAGTGGTGGTTGGTAGTGGTGGTGGTTAGTAGTGGTGGTAGTAGTAGTGGTGGTGGTTGGTAGTGGTGGTGGTTTAGGGAGGAAGAGTAAAGTGTTACAGTCAGCGCCATCACTTTCATTTTTGTCCACCCTTTATTACTCTCCATTACGACCACCAGTGTTATTCACCTCACCCACCACCACCACACTCTATTTCATTCACTAACAATACTGCACCCGCATCTCAATCACCACCATCACCACAATTCGCTACAACAACTACCACAATCACCACCATCACCACAATTCACTACAACAACTACCACAACCACAACCATCACCACAATTCACTACAACAACTACCACAACCACCATCACCACAATTCACTACAACAACTACCACAACCACAACCATCACCACAATTCACTACAACAACTACCACAACCACCATCACCACAATTCACTACAACAACTACCACAATCACCTATAACTACCACAACCACAATCACCACCATCACCACAATTCACTACAACAACTACCACAACCACCACCATCACGATTCACTACAACAACTACCACAACCACCATCACCACAATTCACCACAACTACCACAACCACAATCACCTATAACTACCACAACCACAATCACCACCATCACCACAATTCACTACAACAACTACCACAACCACAATCACCTATATATATACAACAACAACCACAACCACAATCACCACCATCACCACAATTCACTACAACAACTACCACAACCACAATCACCTATATATATACAACAACAACCACAACCACAATCACCACCATCACCACAATTCACTACAACAACTACCACAACCACAATCACCACCATCACCACAATTCACTACAACAACGACCACATCCACAATCACCTATATATATACAACAACTACCACAACCACAATCACCATCATCACCACAATTACCTATATATAAACAACTACCACAACAACTCACTACAACAACTACCACAACCACAATCACCACCATCACCACAATTCACTACAACAACTACCACAACCACAATCACCACCATCATCACAATTCACTATAACAACTACCACAACCACAATCACCTATATATACAGCAACTACCACAATCACCTATAAAACCACTACAACAACCACCACCACGACCACAATCCATTGAAACCATCACCACCACCACAACCACAATTCACCACCACAATAGCAATGCAATAAACCACCACCATCACAACCACAATCCACAAAAACCACCACAACAACCACTACCACAATCCACAAAAACCACCACAACAATTACTACCACAATCCAATAAAACCACCACCACCACAACAACCACTACCACAATCCACTAATACCACCACCACCACCACCACCACTAGGGTTATGGGTGTGGTGGGGTGGGGTGGGGCGGGGGTGGGGTTATGGGTAGGGGTGAAGTAATGAGAGTTGTGAGAGTAGGATGTGATGGAGATACAAGGAGTCTGGGGCTAGGGTTGTGGTGGAAGGGCGGAATGAGGTTGTATGGGTGGGATGGGGTTGTGTGGGTGGGATGAGATGGGGTTGTATGGGTGGGATGGACTGGAACTGGGGTTGTGGTATGGAGTGAGGTGGTGGTGGTAGGGCGGAATGAGGTTGTGTGGGTGGGATGGGATGGGGTTGTGGCGGGATGAGGTTGTGGGGATGGGATGGGTTTGTGGCGGGATGAGGTTGTGGGGGTGGGATGGGTTTGTGGGATGGAGCTGGGGTAGTGGGTGGGATGGGATGGGGTTGTGTGGATGGGATGGGATGGGGTTGTGTGGGTGGTGTTGTAGGGTGGGGTTGTGTGGGTAAGCTGGGGTGGGGTTGTGGGATGGGGCTGGGGTTGTGGGGTGGTGGGGTACCTGTCTTGTTTTCAGTGTCAATATTAAGGTGAGTCCACGCCACTCGCATATATATTCTGGACTTCGGATTCATTTCTCTTCCCTGGACAGCCTGTGTATGTATGTATAGTACAGTTTACTTAGGTTAGGTTCTGTGGAGGTACAGTAGGTTGTATCAGGTCACTATTTTTGTTTACACAATAGTCAGTGTAAACTTGAGAATTTTTTTTTATTAAATACTTGCTTACTTACATATTTTACACCGACTACCAGCATATTTAATTTAATCGTTATTGGGACAAAAGAATATAATAATAATAATAATAATAATAATAATAATAATAATAATAATAATAATAATAATAATAATAATAATAATAATATATGTTAATGAAAGCCTTCCAAAACAGCAGCTTAGTACGTCTTGGATAATAATAAACTTGAACTCACGCCAGACGACTTGAAATAATACAGAAAAAATTTCCCTCTTTTGACTATAAATTGGTGGCTACTGATTCTTCCAAAGTATACCACGAGACAGATCCTCCTTTTAGTATCCTTGAGGTCATCTGTTTCCTGCCGTAGTTTGGAGGAATCAGTAGTCCTTAAATTACCAAGGAGGAGATTTTCACCCTGAATAAAAGTGGTATTCCATTGTGGAGTGAATTGTGAGGCTGCTAACTCCTCCAAGCACCTTTACGAAACAGACTTCTTCGATAGACATGCTGTTTTGGGACACAATAAGGAGGAACCAGTAGTCACCCACATCCCATTTAAAAAAACCATGAACGCTGGTGGCAAATCTGGAGGCAACAAACTCTTTTAAACCACTCTAAGAAACAGGCTATACCTTCTAAATATTAGCAGCTTTGTCCTGTTTCTCTTCATAGTCTGGAGGAATCGGTAGCCTCCCACGCAGATGCTAATAAGAGTAAGCACACAGCAGGATATACATAATATACCCTCTTCAAGGCATACGCTCTCCGGTGAAAAAAAATAAAGAGGCGAAATGTGAACTTTGCCTCCGGTTGTGGAATATTAAATCAAAGCTCAACATAACACCGTGATGAATATTTACTGCAGCGGTGAGGTTAGGTTAGGTAGGTTGGTTGGTTAAAGGGGTAGTACAGTGTTGGTAAATCCGTATAGCAACTGATTCCTCCACACTAATCCAAGCAACATGTCTCCATCATTATTTTTGTTGACTTGTTTTTCTGGCATACTTTGGAGGAATCTTCTAAGAGTATATAATAGTACCAGTATAGATGTGTTGGTGTGGTGTGGTAGGTAGGCTGGTTGGTAGTGTGTATAGTTAATGTTGGTTAATAAAATGTGTGTGGGAAGTAACACCACTACCACCACAAATATAACCACCACTACCACTACAACCACTACTATACTACCACTACGAGTACCACCACTAGCACTACCACCACCAGCGTTCCCCACCTTACACCCTCCTACCTCCCCTTCCACTACACCACAACCACCACTACCACCTCTACTACTACTACTACTACCACCACCACCACCAACATTACCCACCTTACCCCCTCCTACCTCCCCTTCCACTACACTACCACCACTACTACTACTACCACCACCACCAACATTCCCCACCTTACACCCTCCTACCTCCCCTTCCACTACACCACAACCACCACTACCACCTCTACTACTACTACCACCACCACCAACATTACCCACCTTACACCCTCCTAGCTCCCCTACCACTACACTACCACCACCACTACTACTACCACCACCACCACCACCAACATTCCCCACTTTACACCCTTCCCTTCCACACCCCATCCATGTACCGACCCCTTGCAACACAGCCTCGCCAACTAGTAAGAACTTTATGAATACGTTATGAAAGGATAATATTGGCCCCCCGAATGTGTAGAGAGAACCAGCCAGGACCAGCCAGTCAGCCTAAGTAACCCCCCGAGTGGACCAGGAAGGAATCCGAGAGGTAGGTAGCCTTATGAATTCCTAAAAGACTCGTGTTTTCCTGCCAATGTTTCTTCTTCATCCTCAGCCACACAACGGGTTCTATGTATCAATTATCACCAAGGTGGTTTTATTGTGCTTGTTATTATTATTATTATTATTATTATTAGTTTTTATTTTTCTTGTTATTGTTTTATTATTATTACTTTATTTATTGTTGTTATTGTTGTTATTATTAGTATTATTAAATTATTAGTAGTAGTAGTAGTAGTAGTAGTAGTAGTAGTAGTAGTAGTAGTAGTAGTAGTAGTAGTAGTAGTAGTAGTAGTAGTAGTAGTAGTAGGAATTTGAATTTACACACCTGCAGAATATGAATGTATGAGTATCCTGTGTCGAATATTTACATCACAGTGGTGAATTGGAGGGATATGGATTCCTCCAAGCTATGCCGGGAAACAGACCACCTCAACGATACTACCAATAGAAAACCAACCACCTGTTTCATGGTACAGTTTGGAGGAACCAGTAGCCCTCCAGTAACATACACTGATGAGGGACTGTGACTGGGATGCTCATGATTCTAATACAGCATCTTCACCAGTTATCCCAAATGTTGGTGCCTGATTGGATGTCTCAGGAAGGCAGCTGGGTAGGTGACTGTAATTACGGTTGTTGGTCGTGGTATTGGTGTTGTTGTTGTTGTTGGTGGTGGTGTTGTTGTTGTTGTTGTTGTTGTTGTTGCTCCACACACACACACACACACACACACACACACACACGGATATATACGCTGGCTCTCTGCTCCCACACTTCATCTCTTGGGTTGAGCTTGGGGATTATGAGATAGTCCCTCCCTGCCTTCCCCTACCCCTGCCTTTACTGTCCTTATTCTGCCTTCACACACACACACACACACACACACACACACACACACACACACACACACACACACACACACACATACACACACACACACACACACACACACACACACACACACACCAAAGAGCAACCATGCATAACACATCACAAAGCACACACACACACACACACACACACACACACACACACACACACACACACACACACACACACACACACACACACACACACACACACACACACACACACACACACCAAAACGCAACCCTACATATCACATCACAAAGCACACACACACACACACACACAGCAAAGCGTAATTTATTAATAACACTGCACAACAACACATTATCGTCTAGAGTTAGTTATCATGTATATACTTAAGAGACAAAACGTGTCCAGTAAAGTGTCAATTGAGATACTCTACATAATTAATATCCTGTACAGTAACCTCCATAATTCCTGCAACACCTTCCACTGTGAACCATGCAACCTCGAAAACTTTAGATACGAAACTGTAGCTGTTTTTGTTGTCGTCTGTAAAATTGGTACGTAAGATTCATTCCATTTTATTTATGTTATGTATTTAGGTTTTTTGTTGGTCCTTACTGTACACATTCTTATCTCCCTGGAATTAATTTATTATGTCACATTAAAGTCTCTACTGTTTATATCTATTGCACCAGTGTGAAGTTATCCTCGGGTACTATTCTCTCTCTCTCTCTTGTTAATTTTTAGGCGAAGAAAAGTCCCTCTTATTTTTCTTGCACTTTTCGGTGGTAATGGAATTGCAAATTTTTCTTTGTTCGTTAATTTCTCACGCATGTAGCAGCGCACTTTCCAATTTTCTCTTCGCTACTCTGCAACATTACCTGAAGATGAGTAATGGATGCCCTGACCTGCCCGTCTCTCCCTCTCTCCCTCACTCTCCCTCACCTTCCCCTTCCCCCATTCTTTCCCTCCCTCGCCCTCACCTTCCACCATTCTTTCCCTCCCTCGCCCTCACCTTCCCCTTCCACCATTTTTTCCCTCCCTCATCCTTACCTTCCCCTTCCACCATTCTTTCCCTCCCTCATTTTACCCTATTCTTTCAGTCCCTCACCCTCACCTTCCCCTTCCACCATTCTTTCCCTCCCTCTCCCTCACCTTCCCCTTCGACCATTCTTTCCCTCCCTCACTCTTACCTTCCCCTTCCACTATTCTTTCCCTCCCTCATCCCTTCCATCTTATCCCATTCTTTCAGTCCCTCTCCTTCACCAAACCCTTCCCCTATTCTTTCCCTCCATCACCCTCACTTTCCCCCTCCCACCATTCCTCCAGTCCCTCTCCCTCTCATTCCCTCCTTTCCCTTATTCCGATATGATCTTGTGTGTATACTCTTGAGATGATATTATACTGTTGAATGATTATACATACTAATAATTATACATACATATATACATACCAACAGATGGCATTGGGACACAGTGTAATGTATCTCATCACATCTGGGAATGATATTAATAGACCCGTCAGATTACAATTATGTCACTCGCCAACCAACGCTGTGAGACATCTTCCAACCCACACACACACACACACACCTGTACACGTAACTCACACACACACACACACACACACACACACACAGATCCTTTTCTTCCTTCATCCACCCCCATCAGCTCCCGACCTTCCCTCCCTATCCTTCATTTTTCATCTGCCAAATCCTTCCCTTCAACCAACAACAGAGGCAGCAGAAGAAGCACGAGGGGGGGGGGGGGAGAAACAGAATAAGATCAACAGAAACAAAAACTATAAGCAGAAGTCAGGACAGGGGGCATGCAGAAGCAGAGGCAGGCAGACAGGCAGACAGGCAGGCAGGCAGACAGACAGACACTAAGCCTCCAGCGGGAGTTTAGTTGCAGACGTCTCACTTCTCCCCAGCAGACCACCTCTCATCGTCATTAAGTCCTGGCTGGAGGAGGAGGAGGATGACAGGTGGTGGTGGTGGTGGTGGTGAAGTGATGATGATGATGGTGTGTGTGTGTGTGTGTGTGTGTGTGTGTGTGTGTGTGTGTGTGTGTGGTGGTAGTGTGTATGTGTCGTGATGATGATGGTGTGTGGTGGTGTGTATGTGAGTGTGTGTGTGTGTGGTGATGATGATGGTGGTGGTGGTACTGGTGGTGTGTGTGTATTTTGTGTGTGGGGGGGGGGGGAGAAAGATTTACTGTATGTGTGTGGGTGGGAAGGAAAAAGGAGAGTGGAACAGAGGAAGAGGACTAGATGCGTGAGTGAGAGTGCACACACACACACACACACGCACACACACACACACAACGAATAAGATGTTTGAGTGAAAGGGTAATCAGAGAGAGAGGAGACAACAAGAGGGTGATGTAATGGAAAGGAGAGGGATGAAGCTCTAGAGAAGAATAGCATGAAGTTGTCAAGTATGAGTAATGGTAGTTAATTATGGGAACATGATCATAATAAGATCATCATACCAGGCAACAGGGATGGCTAATTAGAGAGAGAGAGGATGGATATGAATGAGAGGGTGCAAAGGAGGATGATATTGAGTTATACGGAAGTGATTGACGGGGGTGTGGGATAGTTGTAAAAGTGTGAAATAGTGGGAAGGAAAATGTCATAATGTGTGTTTCAGAGTAAGTGAGTTGGGAAATTTTTCGTGGCAGTAAACCAATTACAGTGTGGACGGTGAAATGATGCCGACATAAATTTTAACGTGGGTACGAAGAAGCTGAATCTCTCTCTCTCTCTCTCTCTCTCTCTCTCTCTCTCTGGTTTGGTATCTCCTCTTGGATGTATAAATCAGTCTGGTTCATTTCCTTCTTCATCTTGCTCTTTATGGACAACACACGACCCTCGGATATTACACTACAGTCGTACTTACACCCCCTTCCCCCACCTCTGCCACTGCCCCAATAACCCCTCTCACCCCACCCTACCCCACCCCACCCCACCAACCTACCTGGATACACACTCACAAACCTTCACGTGATTCCAGACACTGTTATGCTCTTCCATGTGCTCTTTTAAAATCATTTCCAGGCACTTTCCATGATCCTTACACTACCCCTTGTCATATCCTAGGTCCTCCAACCCCCCCTCCCTCCCCAAATACCTCCTCCCTAAAATCATCCTCGCACCTTTCCAGAAATTATCGTACTATTATTGACACTTTTATAGTATCTCCAGCACCCTTTTACTATTCCAGGCACTCTTGCATCACTCCAGTTACGTTTACACCAATCCAGACATTTCCCATTATCTTTCTACAATTCCAGGCTTTTTTTACAGCATTCTAGATACTCTTTCCAGACACCTTTTGTACAATGCCAGACACTCCAGCATCATTCCAGGAGACACACATGCCTTTCCAGTTACCCATACATTATTCCAGGCTCTCTTACATTACAGTATTGCAATCACCCACACAGTATTCCAGACCCACTCTCACACTATTCCAGACCCACTCTCACACTATTCCAGACCCACTCTTACACTATTCCAGACCCACTCTTTCACTATTCCAGACCCATTCTTACACCATTCCAGACCCCCTCTTACACCATTCCAGACCCACTCTTACACTATTCCAGACCCACTCTTACACCATTCCAGACCCACTCTTTCACTATTCCAGACCCACTCTTACACCATTCCAGACCCACTCTTACACTATTCCAGACCCACTCTTATACCATTCCAGACCCACTCTTACACTATTCCAGACCCACTCTTTCACTATTCCAGACCCCCTCTTACACCATTCCAGACCCACTCTTACACCATTCCAGACCCACTCTTACACCATTCCACACCCACTCTTACACCATTCCAGACCCACTCTCACACTATTCCAGACCCACTCTTACACCATTTCAGACCCACTCTTACACCATTCCAGACCCACTCTTTCACTATTCCAGACCCACTCTTATACCATTCCACATCCACTCTTTCACTATTCCAGACCCACTCTTTCACTATTCCAGACCCACTCTTGCACCATTCCAGACCCACTCTTACACTATTCCAACTCACTCTTACACCATTCCAGACCCACTCTTACACCATTCCAGACCCACTCTTATACCATTCCAGACCCACTCTTAAAACTTTCCAGACCCACTCTTACACCATTCCAGACCCACATTAGTCCTCGTACGCCTCATACACACACACACACACACACTTCCACACACACACACACACACACACACACACACACACACACACACACACACACACCCCAAAGGACACGTCATGAAAGTTTCGTTTACTCTTCATCATAAACTTCATATTATTGTATTTACTGTTTGCTTCCGTGATTCCCTCATTCTGTATACCCAGCTGTTTGTATGTTATGCGTGATTACATGTTTGTCTATCTGTGTGTCTGTGTCTGTCTTTCTGTTGCCTGTCCATCTGCTGGTACCCCTGCCTTCACTGTCTGCCTTTCTTAATTGTCTGATATCATGCAGCCTATTCATAATTATGTTTGCCTGCTTACCAGTACCTGTCTGTCTGTCTGTCTATCTCTTCTCTGCCCCTCTGCCTCCCTGCCTTCCTACCTGTATATATGTTTATCTGCCTACATCCCTGCCTGCCTGCCTGCCTGCCTACCTGCCTGTCTTTGTGCTTGTCTGTCTGCGTGTCTGCCTGTCGCCATTATTACACAAACTTTTATGCTTCCCTTCCAGTAATTGATACCAAGCGTGGCTCATACGCCTTCCTCCTCCTCCTCCTTCTCTTCTTCTTCTTCCTCCTCCTCCTCTTCCTCCTCCTCTTCCTCTCTTTTTCCTCCTCTTCTTCCACGGGCGTCAAATCCTTTTTTAATTAGTCAGCGTCTTGACAGAACTTATAACGCCCTAGCCCCCTCCCCCTCCCCTTCACTCAGTACCCCCACACCTCTTCACACCCCCATCTCCCTCAACACCATCCCCCCCTCCACAAACCCCCTCCCCCTACACACTTTACCCCCCTTCCACCCTTTCCCCCCCCTTCCACCCTTTTCCATCCACCTCCAGCGCCTCGTCTCACACTTTGATCTCCTGTGTCGTCTTCTCCTGCTTTCTTCCACAACACTTTAAGCCGGTGTTATAGAATGTCTCTCTCCCCATCTTCCACCTCCACTTCCACCTTCCACTCTAACCCCACACTTCCTTCTGTGTCCTGGGTACCTTATCCCCGACCCAGGTCAACCTATTTTATCTTCTTGCTTCTTGGTATTATTATCACCCTGATATATATATATATATATATATATATATATATATATATATATATATATATATATATATATATATATATATATATATATATATATATATATACAATAGTAAGGAGAGTGGGAATTAATTACAACAGTATAAGTAGTAGCATCAGCAGAAGCAGTAATAATAACAATAAAGGCAGAAGTTGCAGTAAAACTCAACAGTACTCTGACCAGCAACATTCACCCACTTCATGTCTATGTTAATTGAATGTTTGGCTCGCCTCTCATGTGTTATTCACACTAACTCCCCGGGAATACTTTCATTGGAGGCCAGTAAGGCACATAACGCTCATTATTGTACCCTGCTCTCTCTCTCTCTCTCTCTCTCCTCTCTCTCTCTCTCTCTCTCTCTCTCTCTCTCTCTCTCTCTCTCAGTAAGTGTACAGTCACGAAATTAAATAGGGACGCCTCTATCTCTGGACTGTGTGTGTGTGTGTGTGCTCGCGTTTGTGTGTGGGTAAAAGAGAGAGCGAGAGTATACATAATAATATGCTGTGTGTAATAATTATCATTAAACACCTTCCACCCCCCACCCCCCCATGCGTATATGCTAATCAGTATGCATATTACAGTACTCGGCACGTTTGAAGTACGTACATAACGAATTACAGAGAACGTTGTGGTGGATACAGCAACACCACCACCAGAATACATATAGTCCTCTGTAACGTTACCATCCCGTGAATGCAATTATGCCTCATTTATTATTTATGTAATTCCTGAGCTGCCAATGCAAGTGTAATTCGAGTTCAATGGAATGATAATGCAAGTTAAGGGGAGATTCTCTTGTTGGCAAATTGGTAGCCTATTGATTCCTCCTAACTATACCAGAAAACAGACGCCATCAGTGGTACTAATAGGGGATCTGTTTTTCGTGGAGGAACCAGAGACATTCCAATTCACAAACACACGAATCTCCCCTTAATGTGTAATGTATCGAGGGTAAGACAAGTACAAAATAGGGTTATCTGTTTGATGAGAGACACATTGGTCTGGTCTTAAGGGTCGTATTCCCAGTAAATATAACAGTCATAACCCCTTGAGCATTGTCTGTCTGGTAGTGTAGTCAGCTTTAGAGGCTGCTGGTGTTAAGGACGCACCTAGGAACCTAACCACGCTGGCTTGGGACGGATAGGATAGGGTGTGTGTACGAAGTGGGGGGATAGTGGTGGCTGAGTGGATACAACGACGGACTGCAAATGTCATGGACCCAGGTTCGAGTCACGCTAAAACGTCAGGGTTCTTTCCGAAGTGATGTGATGGTTCTTGCTGTTCGTCAAGTATCCTGGCTACGCCGATGCGTTAATCGTTACACCTCATAACACAGAAGATGCTGAACCATATTCCAAGATGTTGTGAGTGATGACGGTATAATTACTTTGTCCTGATAGTGAGGTGTATAAATAAGGTGTCGTCATCTAGTGGGACAGGAGAGAAGCAACCAACACCTTGAAGCTCCACTGTCTCTGGGCCTCGTAGAAGTTATGTGGCTTCTGACAGCCTACAGTTCCGAGGGTGAAATATAGAAAAAAAATATGTGATGCAGTAGCAGGGCTTACGTGTAATTAAATGTACAGTTGCGAGCATAATTATGAAGCAGACACATCTGAAAACGGGACCCCTTATCAAGCATAGGAAAGGTCTCACCTCGGCACACAACGTCTCATCCTACCTTATGCTCAATGGGCCCAGTTTGAAATGTGTCTGTTTCTTGTGTCCTCAACTGTACATTTCACGGGTTTGTGCCATATATTCATAAGTATTTTGTTATTGCAGAACTACAGCTGGTATCACTGCGAGTCTCAACGTCCACGTCGCAAACATTTCCAGTGACTTGGTAAACTATTGCCTGAAGCGGGTGAGTGAGTGGGGGGCCTGGGTGAGGGGAAGAGGTGACGGGGAAGGGGAGGTGGTAGAGGAGGGGAGAGTGGTGGATGAGGGACCTGGGGTGATGGATAGGAGAGGAGAGGCGATGGGGGTAGAAGGGGGGGAGAGAGTAGTAGGTGGGTTGGTGGGTGAGGGACCTGGGGTGATGGATAGGAGAGGAGAGGCGATGGGGGGGTAGAGGAGGGGAGGAAACAAGTGGAGATGGGAAGGAAAGAGAAGAATGGAAGTTGGGAAGCATGCATAGGAAGAGAAGAGGAGGAGGAGGAGGAGGGAACAGGTAGTGAGGAGGGGCGAGCAAATGGAAGAGGGAAACGAGGTGACACGCTGAGTAGAAGAAAGGGGAGGAGAGGGATAAATGGAGAAGCGATGGAGGAAAGGGGATGTGAGGGGTGCATGGAGGGGAGGTGGAGAAAAGGAGATGGAGGAGAGGTGGAGGAAAGGGGAAGAGGAGGAGGGTTTGGATGGAGGAGAGGTGGTGGAAAGGAGTTGTGAGGGGGTAGATGGAAGAGAGGTGGATGAAAGGGGATGTGAGGGGTAGATGGGGGAGAGGGGGAGGAAAGGGGAAGAGGAGGAGGGTTGGATGGAGGAGAAGTGAAGGAGGGTAGGGGAGACAACATATGTGAGTGACTGGAGGGTGACCTCAACTCGTTCCTAGTGACCCTACTCTATCCAGCCTCAGGGAAGTGCTCAGAGAAATTGACGGGGGTAAGTGGATGGGTGTGCGTGTGTGTGTGTAGAGAGAGAGAGAGAGAGAGAGAGAGAGAGAGTGTGTTTGTGTATGTGTATGTGTATGTGTATGTGTATGTGTATGTGTGAATGTGTGTGAGTATCCCTTGGTAACACACACACACACATACACACAATACCCTGAGGAGAGGACACACAACCACTCTCTCCCTCTCTCCCTCCCTTCCAAACACTCGAGTACTAACAACATCTCCTCTCCTCTGCCACTATATATACTGTCCCCCATGTGTTGTGTTTGGTATTATCCTCTTCGGTCGAGTAGTGGTAGGTAGTAGTGGTGGTGGTGCAGGCTAACAAACGCAATGGAAGCTTAATCGTGGTGCTAGTCGTGTTGCATATTATATTTTCACTGTGTTTATATATATATTTTTTTTTTTTGTAAGTTCTTGTTGTCATTTTTATTTCTGTTATTATTATTATTATTATTATTATTATTATTATTATTATTATTGTTGTTGTTGTTGTTGTTGTTGTTGTTGTTCTATACCACTAGAGGTTAAGAGATACTTTAGTACAATAACGTTGGTCATTCTGGAGTTACTGATTCCTCCGATCTATTCCATGCAACAACAAGCCACCATCTATGTTTGTCAATCTGGTACTGTTTCCTACCATACTTTGGAGGAATCAAGTCACTCTATTGCACCAAAGCTCTGAAACACTACTCCTGTCATACGTCTTTCTGTTTAAACATTAGATAATAATTTTGATAATGTGTTAAATAAAATGATAGTAATGTGTTTATAAAATTAATAATGATGTGTTAAATAAAATTATAATGTGTTAAATAAAATTATAATAATGTGTTAAATAAAATAACAATGTGTTAAAGTAAATATTAATGTGTTTGGAATTAACACAGACGATTTACACTATAAGAAGATAAAAAAAAAAAAAAAACTTTCTCCAGAGGCTAATATATACAATTTTACAACAAAAGAAACACAAACTCATTTCTTTAAATAATACTGATGGTGGTGGTGGTGGTGGTGGTGGTGTGTCGGGCAAAGAAGGAGTGGCAAGGTTAATGTTTTAAACACCGCATTTTGAGATTTGCATATGCATACGTAAGCATTTCTATCCATGCATAATTAATGAATGTGAGAAGAGTGGCAGGACAGAGAGAGAGAGAGTGGAGGAGGGGAGTGATGTGAATTTTTTTGTGTCTTTGATGTTAAAAGTTGTTTCTGTTTTGTCTGGCGTGTTGTATGAAAACAGTGGTGATTGTGGGGTGTGGTTTTGTGTGGTAGTGTGTTTGTGTGTGTATGTGAGAGAGAGAGAGAGAGAGAGGAGAGAGAGAGAGAGAGGAGAGAGAGAGGAGAGAGAGAGAGAGAGAGAGAGAGAGAGAGAGAGAGAGAGAGAGAGAGAGAGTGAGTGAGTGAGTGAGTGAGTGAGTGAGTGAGACGCCTTCTGATTTAATTTACTTTCATTCCTCCTCCTTTGCCTATTTCTTTACTGTACTTTCCTCTCCCTATAAAAGTACTGTAGTTAAATATAGCAGTAATATTACTTTGTATTCCTCAATCCCTCCTTTTGTACTCCATCGTATTTCTCTTCTTATATTTTCTTCCTTCATTTTTCATTCCTCGGTATTCCTCTTTCTATGTTTTACTTCCTTCCTTTCTTCCTCATACTTTTCCACATACTTCCTCATACTTTACCACATACTTCCTCATACTTTACCACATACTTCCTCATACTTTTCTTGCCACTTTCCTGAATATATAGTTGGGGATCCTCCTTGTTGTTCTGGCGGCCTCTTCTCTATATAAGATTTCTTTTGTACACACACACACCCACACCTCTTGCCACGTTTTCTTCCCCACTTTTCTTATATACTCTTCTTCTTCCTCCTCCTTGTTGAATATAGAGTTGGGTGTCCTTGTTCTCATGGGCTGTAGTGTATGTTGATGAGGTAAACTTGGTAATCCTTTTTGTTCCTCCTTCCTTTCCTTACCCTACACGGTGTCGTCTTCATTCTTACACATTTCTGTCTACTTTTTTTTTTTTTTTTTTTTTAATTCCTGGTCTCTTTCTCTACCCTCCCACT
>JAWQEG010004634.1:7500-102500 GCA_033782935.1 Petrolisthes cinctipes | reverse complement strand
GGTGGTGGGTGGAGCAGGAATCATGATCAGAGTTAAGAAGGTGAATGGAGGGAAGGATGGCAAGGTGGTGGAGGGAAGGAAGAATAGCAGGGTGGGGATAGGCATGATAGTAGGATGAGATGGGGGTGACAGAGTGGTGGAAATGCAGGGAAGAGAGTATAAGCAGGGTGGAACGAAGAGGAGAAGGAAGGATAATAGTGTAGGAGTATGAAGGGTAGCAGGGTGGAAAGAGGGTGACAGAGTGGTGGAAATGCAAGGAAGAGTATAAGCAGGGTGGGAGAAGGAAAAGTGGCAAGGTGGGGAAGGGAAAAGTGGAGAAGACTACAGGGTAAGGCAGGGTGGGGGAGGGAAGGGCAGCAGGGTGTGAGTAGAAAGAGTGGCAAGGTGGAGAAGGAAAGAGTGGAGAAGACTACAGGGTAAAGCAGGGTGGGAGAGGGAAGGGCAACAAGGAGGGAGGGGAGAATTAATTATTACATAGACTAGAGTGGTTATCTGGGAGGGCGGTGAGGGTTGACTGAGGGATTAAGGCGGTCACTGAGATTAATGTGGAGAGAGAGAGAGAGAGAGAGAGAGAGAGAGAGAGAGAGAGAGAGAGAGAGAGAGAGAGGCTATGCACAAAAATCCATGTTTTATCATGTTACCTGCGTCTCACCCACCACCACCATCACCACCACCAGTCTACCTACCTACCCACCGACCTACCTACCTACCTGCCTACCTACCTACCTGCCTCCCTACCAACCTGCCTGGCATCTTACCTGTTACCTTGACTTAATCCAGCTCTTCCCCCCCACCCCCACCCCACCCCACCCCACCCCCTCACCACCACACACACCTCAAGAGACTCGTAACAGTAATGTGGAAGTGGATTGAGGGAGGTGCAGAAATGAAGGGGTTACTAAGCTGGCGAGGTAATGAGCTTCAGTTATCTCCCACTGAATGGACCTCTCTGTATGTCTGTCTGTCTCTCTCTCTCTCTTTCTTTTAATGTATAGCTCTCATATCCCAATCATTCACACTTTTCCTCACATCCTAAACTCACCCGTCTCACTGACTCATGCTCCTTTGATCCTCACACAGTTTGGCTTGTGAGTGGACAGAGTGGTGCAGGGAGTGGCCACCAGAGGGACTGAGGTAACTCCTGCCTATGTTTTTTTAAGAGATCCTCCTCGTTTATACTCTCCCCTGGTGCAGCCCCTCCATCATCCACCCTGGCCTGGCTCGAGTGTGTGTGTGTAGTCATCCTCACTCAAGTGCGCGCGCGTGTGTGAGTGTGTGTGTGTGTGTTCACTCAAGTGTATGTGTGTATGCGTGTGTATAAATTGACTGTGCGCGTGTGTGTATATGTACCGTATACACTAGGGTGTGTGTATACTGTACAGGCGTATATGTTCACTTCTTTGTGGCCAGCAACATATGCATTGCAGTGCATGCATTTGGGTTATGCAATCCTGTGTGAGGCTTTGTTACAGACAATTTTACAGTATACATTTTTGTGTTTGTCTTTCTGTTTGCATATCTGTGTGTTCAATTCCCTGTGTGTGTGTGTAAGTTTTTCCCTCTTTTTATTTTACTTACAAGTGTACACTGGGTCCTGCACAGCTGCGGTAAATATTTGTGTGGCCTACTGTATGTTGGTGAACAATGAGAATAAGAATCATAAATGTCGTGAATTTAATATTACAATACTCTATTCCTTCCGCCCAATCGAAAGGATTAAAATGGTTCACTCTTGCACCTCCCAAAAATAACACTAAATACGCTTATGCATCAAATATGAAAATTGTTTTACTGAAACCACGATTGTTTTGGCCCCTCCTTTCTATCTACTATTGTTCATACCTTGTGTGAGAGAATGTGTGCACGAGTGAAATATTGCACGAGAGAATGAGTGAATGTATACAATGATGTGAATGAATGACATTTATGTTTGACAGGGGACGGGGGGAATGAGTATTGAGCTAGTGCATGTGTGTGTTTCCAGGTCCATGAATACACACACCACCACTACGCTCTCTATGGGGACGTGTTAAAGGCTGGGTGGGTGAGTATATAATAGTTGTGTTGTGTTACTGTGAAGGGAGTGTGTCGATGGTTGTAGGTCTGCATTGGTAATACTGGGTTGTGTTACGGTGAAAGGAGTGTGTCGATGTATGTACGTACAGTAGGTCTACATTGGTGATATTGGGTTGTGTTACTGTGCAGGGAGTGTGACAAGGGTACAGTTGGACACATGAATGGGTGGTACAGCCCAAGTGAAAGATGGTCAATTTCTGCCAATATCAAGTTCCTTAGTGCCAAATAGGAGACATCAGGGGCAGAAGTCAGTATTGAGGATGGTAATAAAAAGCAACTACCTGATAATAGACACTGGTTACTCAAATGGGAAAAGTATCTTTCACCTGGGCTGTACCACCCATTCATGTGTCCAACTGTACGTAGGTCTGTATTGGTGATACTGGGTTGTGTTACTAACTTACTGTGAAGGGAGTATGACAATGGTACGTAGGTCTGCATTGGTGATATTTCCTGTTATCGGCATCCTGGAAACAACTCTACTGCTTTTTCGCTCCTTTTATTGTGTCAGAAAAAACTGCCATCATAATTTTTTTATGTGTTTGGTGACAGTTTTGAGGAACTAGTGTCCCGGCAATACATTTCCTTTTATCTCCGAACATGATAATATGGCCGACATCATTTACACATTTCCTTGACAACCAGCAAACTTTTATTATCATTATTATATTATTATTATTATTTTTTTTTTTTGGGGGGGGGGTAGGGGTCAGAGGGAATCATTGTTTATGTTCAAATTAATGTTTTATCTCTTTCATGCTGGCTTCCAAATATTTACCCCAATTTTCACGTTGATATCTAGATATTTAATTCGATTTTCATGCAGTCAATTGGTTAAGATGAATCAGTTATTGTACTCGTGTATTAATATAAAACTGCTCATCAAATACAGGTCTCTAAGTCCTCGATCTCTTCCCATTGAAAAACAAATAAAATGAAAAAGGAGAAAAGGAAATAAAATAATCTCAAAATCCACCGCTTCGTCATGTAATTGCTAAAGAATGAATTGCGCGCGTTTGTATAGTAAAGTAAAGCAATTTAGGCATCCCTTGGTTAATTAAACGTGGCCTTCCTGGCTAAATGCTATGCTGTCCAATAACTGAGAAAAAGTAATGCCATGGAATTAAATATTAGCATGGAGTTTGTGGTGGTGTGTTGTCGTTATTGTTATTTATTGTAAGGGAAGGTGTTATTTCCATGATATCCTATTCCATCTGTAACTATACCCTTTTATCCTCTCTCTCCTTTAAAAGTTGCTTCTCTGTTTACTGTGGTTGGTTGTCCCTTTCCCCCACAACCTTGAGTTCTCATTGAAGCTATGTTGCTCTCTGGCTCAAAGTCTACTTCATTAGCCAAACCCAATAAAGATCCCAGACTACCCTCATCTCACCGCCCCAATTACCCTCCTTTGCACACTTTCCAAAGTAACTGTGTGCCTCATCATAAATCTGATCACACCACACATTCCCTTTGCATCCTCACAACATGGTTTCAGACCACTACACTCAACACTCTTCTCACTGACCTCATATAAAGAATCTATGATGGCATCAACTCAGACAGACCCCCACAGAGAACACTCGTTGGCAGTGGATATTAGCAAAGCATTCGATGCCATCCCCTGCCACAACCTCACAAACAAAATATACGATGCAAACATGCATAACACAAAAAGATGGCTGGCCAACTTCTTGGGAGGAAGAGTAGCCTATGTTACATTTGCTGGTCAGTCATCGAACATTAGAAGTTTACCAACGGTGTCCCCCAAGGATCCGTACTGTCACCCACTTTTTTCAATTTATACATACATGACCTATCAACACCCCAAGCACCACAAATACACGTAGCTTCCTACTCAGACAACATAGCATTCACATATACACACAGAAATGCAGACACAGTCACTCACATGCTTCAACCCTACCTCAACACACTTAATGCCTGGTTCACCACAAACAGACTTAAAATAGCTCCTACCAAGTCAACTGTCACCCTTCTCACCAATTGGAACACTGAACACCGCTGCACACCTCACATCACCATAAACAACACACCTATACCACACACACACACACACCCAAAATACTTAGCATAACATACAACACATCTAAGTCATTCAAACAACACATCACGAACATAAAACACAAATGCACACAAAGACTTAATGCCCTCAGACACTTGCCTGCACAACATTTGGACACAACAAAGAAACCACAACCACAGTGTACAAACATTATACCCGATCCGTGATGGATTATGCAAGCCCTGCCTGGGTCTCCAATCTCACAGACACACACCTCAACACCCTTCTGACCATACAAAAAAGAGCCCTAAAGATAATCACAGGCTGCACAGCTACCACATCTACAGACCACCTACACCATGAAACCAAAATCCTCAAGATCAAGGACCACCTTGACACAAGAGGCACACAAACTTTTGCTGCAGCCTCCACAAATCCACACCACCCACCTACACCACATGGCAAAACACCCACACATGCCAAGGAACATCAAAACAATACTCAGTACACAATACCATACACAAATACTATCATCTCTTACACTCTGTCCACCCCAAACCAGAAACATATCCATACTCAAATCACTCACCAATCCATCCAAACACTCAACTGCTTGCAATACCTCCTGATATCCACCCATCTGAATCCTCCCTTCCCCATGAGGACAGAGGCCACCTGGCCAGGCTGCAATGTGGCCACCACCCAGCCCTTCTGACATATCAGAAGCTGGATGTAGCCATTGTGGATGCCTGTCCAGGATACAACATAGCACCCCATTCTATTAAACACATTTTGGAAGACTGCAATGCAAACAAACACACAAGCCTACAACACAACATACACTCTGTGAGGAAACTGTGGGAAAGCCCAGTTCAGGCCATGACCCTCCTCAAGAGCTCTGGGCTGCTTGGCCAGACAACTTGAGGAATTTCAACAACCAAATTAACTGGCTGTACTTATCACTCCCCTCAAATCAACCAACCACCCAGACTTGTTTGACTAATTCTCTCCTCATTCTGTGAAACATTCATAATTTTTGTAACCCTCAGGCTGAAGTAACCTTTCTGGACATAATTGTATTGTAACTGTAAATATGGCCTCTGAAATCTAATTGGAGTATTGGTCAACTGTTTACAACTATTAGTTAGCTCATGATAGAACCACCTTGATATTAATATTATAAATAAAATATATATGGTATAGTAAGTCAATTTTATTACTGTAACTACATTTACTTAAATATTATGTTATAATACCCAGAAAACTATGGGTACAGGACAGCTTAAAGAAGATATAAATGAATAAAGAGAAAAAATCTTCCTAACTCGGTGATTTGCATTCATAAATGTATAATGTATTATATAAAGCAGCAATTTGTTATCGTATCATAGCGAGACAGCTGGAGTTCAAATTTCCTCAAGCCACAGCCAAGGCACATTTCTTAAGGCCTATTTGATTCGAGGATGAAAGAAGACTGCCTGAGGCTCGGATGACCCTGTAGGATGAGGGAAAAAGTGATGGAGGTGGTACAGGAAGTACAAAGAAAACAGATAGAAGAATTGGTTCTTAAAACATAGTGGTTAGGTCTATCTGTGGTGCAATCTAACCGATAGAACTGTATGGAGGCAAATAAAGAATGAGTGTGTGGACAAGAGATGTGAAAGTAAAATATCTGCTGAGTGGCTACACTTTCCCTTTTTAACAGTGACAAAGGCACTGCTAGAGAAAAAGTAATGCTTGAGTGATAAATTACATCAATTCATCCAATGTTAGAAAAAAATATTGTTAATGCAGTGGGCCCCTAAATAAATAAGCAGCAAAATATCTACTCAATAATTATCCAGTTTAACTAATTTAACGAAAATTAGGCAAGCCAGCTGCCACACAAAGTAGCTCAAATCCAAGACAATCCCCAAAAGAACCTGAATGCCTTGTGAAATGAGTGAAGCTGCATATATGACACTGCCTCACGTGTGGCTCAGTCAGTCCTTGGCATCACCTGACCATATTATTCCTGCCTGCTGCTTGCATTTTTTTCACACTTGCTCGTAGTTTGTGGAGGGAAACATAAGAATATCATTCTGCAAACTAAGAAAGAAATCATCCAGAGAAAGAGGAGAGAAACTCAAGAGGTTTGGTGTAAAAAAGTTGACCATTCCTATCATAAACAAAGACTTCACAAACTTACAAATATCTAATAGTAGTGGTACGTATACAGTAAATAATTTTATTACAGTATTTATATAATTATCAAAAAACAAAAACAATTGAACAATGTAGAGTGAATAGGAACAAAATTAAAAAACATAAGTGAAAATATATACACAAACATAACTATAAGAACTTGATCAGAACTAAAAAGGGAGAATTAGGCCAAACTAACAGGTTTTTATTGCGGATGTAATGTTCCAAGATGGTGTTGATGATGAGGATAGAATGTCAGTGATCATAAACTAAATGGTTTATTCATTAGGTGGAGGTAGATGCCATGAGGTTTTCTGGGAGTGTCAGTGGAAAGCCATAGTGAGGAAGAGGGTGAGGAGGAGCCACCAACAGGAGGTCCTTAGTAGCCTCACCCACACTCCCAGATTCCCACCCATCCCCTGTAAAATTTAGGTAAACAACCACTTTTACATATTTCTGTAATGATTATTCTCCTTTGCTATGGATTAATGTCATTGCTCTAGATATTGCAAAAGTATTAATGTCCATGAGTTTGAATATAAGAGGTAATCATAAGTCTAGCACCTTTAGTTAGGATCACCCATCCATCAAGTTATCCAAATCCCATAAGGTCTTTAGTTCAGAATAAGCAAGTTCCATATTTTGGAACTAGTTTGTCTACCAAATTCTCACTTATTTTGGGGCCCTACAGTATATTTACAAAAGTTTAAACAAATATTGAGACCATAAGAGGACAGATCTAAACAATGTGGAAATCCTCACACAGAGGCAAAGCTGTCTTGGTTATGGAAACAGGTTTCATTCATACTTTATATCAAACTTAAGTTTTTTAAATATCAGCACTGTCTGTGTTTGTAGCAGTTAGGGATGCCAGAAGCAATTTCACCGGCTTCTTCTTAAGGTGTGCACTAGTCTCTGCCTCTGTAAATAAAAGAAAATTAATTTATGATAATGACTGGATGGAGGCTTTACTTTTTCAATGGTGCAATACTACCAAGCCTTGATATTACCAGTTACAAATTTACGAGACATTATTTAGCATCATTTGCCACCAAAGACAGGGATAAAAAGGAGATAGCAAATGCAGAAGGAAAAAGGATGAATGAATGAGGGAATGAGTGGGCTCCAGCCTACTGGGCCTGAGCCTTCATAAGGCTGGAGGGAAGATATTAGTAATGCAACGTTAGAGAGGAGGGACAGTTGAAGGAAGGCAGAGGAAAATTAAGGCTAGTCGAGACCATAAAGAGGCCGACTCATGAAACAAGGGGTTTCAATAGACCTCAGAACATTAATTGAAGTTCAGTGGTGGGAGGAAAATACTTTTAATGAGTCAGTATAACATGATGGAGTAACTGGCCACTTTTTCAAATAGGCAGAACTTACCAATAGCATTATAACTTCTTTCTGCTTGTAGTTTAGAAGCTGTGAGCAATCTGGATACTCCCACTGTGGTGTGCTTAACCTTGGTCAGCATGAGCACGGCCTTCTCTCTTACGGTCTGTAACTCCTAGATGAAGAAGCATTGTCAGTCTCTATTTTTTTTAGTCTACTGCAGGACAAGAATATTACATAATGGTTATTTTTTCTCTAGCTAAGGGTTAATATCTGCAGCCCAAGAGGCGGAAGTCATGCATATGTCAGCCACTTAGAAACAAGGTACCAGTACTGTACAGTAATAATGTTGGATGTACTGTAGATAATGTATCATCAGCTTCAGAATAATAATACAGTATATCCTTGATATGCTACTAAGTAGTCTTGTATTAACCACTTCATTCTACACTAGGCCTACCTCACTAAAGCCATCAAATGTTATCCCAGACTACTGTTATTAATTGTAGTTTTCTCCTGCAAGATAATTATGAATCTCACCATCATCAATAAATACCCCATTTCCCTTTCTTCAGGGAGTTGGGAGGCTCTAGTGCCAGGGGTAGAAAAGGGAAGCAGAAATACAGAAAGTAATGATAGAGTACACAGTGAAATGGGTCACACACACAATTCATTCCCCCTTTCAAGCCACGAATATTCTGAGCTCCCCCCCACAAGGGCTTGTATCCACGATGTAAGTCCCTTCACTTAGCCCTGGTGAAAGGAGCCATTCCGTTGACTTTCAAGTAAAAACCGGGTTGCCACTGCCAGCCATAACGTCCACACTTCCTTGTGAAACTTTTTCCACTCTGGTCTATCGTGTACCAGTTCTTTTTCTTCATTAATATTTATTCCACATTTTCTTACACAATCACTCACCATATAATGCCATCTTCTCCTCCCTTCAAAATCACTCTCATACACCTTTTTCACCACTCTTGTATCATTCATTCTTTCTACATGCCCATACCACCTTATAATACTTTCTTCCACTTTCTGATCAAGTGTATTTGCTCACACACATCACAGCTGTAATTAACACTTAAAATCAATCAAACTTAACTTTAAATCTTGCAATTTACATACAGTAATATAAAAATTACTGTAATGTACTCGGGCTTACTTGGATGTACTGTTGATAATTGGGCCGGCTGGCAAGGAGAGGCCGTTGAACAGATGTTAAACAGGAGAACTGGTCTTCATATATTTTCATCAAACCTGACTTGGCTTCTTTATATTCCCTGCAAGCAAAATACTAATGATAACAATAATAATAATTATGAATATTACTAAAATCTTCTATATAATTGGGATACAATTTATAGGTGTGAGTAAGTTGGTTACCCTGAGATGCCAAAAACAGCACATTGAAGCATTATTTTTTAATAAGAGCAAAACTATTATTGAAATAATCCAACTAAAAGCATAACATAAAATCCAGTCCAATCAATCCACTGGGTTAAGAGTTATAATCTAGAGTTCAAGATGTGATGTTCAGTATGTAAAGGTTGTGAGAGTTAGCATGTCCTTGAGTACTGGAACCCTATGGTCAAGGCCAGCCAGAATATCAATTCTCATGTACTGTACTTCAGGGAATCACACCATAGGATAGAGCATCTGGTTTTCATCATGTTGAACTCTCATGAATGACTTAAGCCCCGTCCACACTGAGCCACACGTTGCGCGTTGTGATGCAGGTGGACGTGTTGAAAATTGAGGGTAGTGTCCACACTGCGGGCCTCACTGCCCAGCGTGTGTGTGCACGTGGTTAGACTCTTGTTCGTGTGAGTATTATTGTGTATGTGTGTATACACCCTCCACTCCCAACCACCACTGGCGAGTGGTGTTGCACAACGTGAAATAGCCGCGGGTGGGAATCGCCTCAACATGTTGAATCAACACGTTGCGCAAAGTGAGGCTCAGTGTGGACTGGCCTTAAATTATAACACAGGACTGGCTCTCAGGGAATGATAATATTTTCTAATATCTACTCACCATCAGTACCAGTAGTAGTAGTAACTATAATAAGAGTAAAGTACTCACCCCTCAGCTTCTCGACAGGCCTTTTTCCTTTCCTTCATCAGAAGTTTCCACTTTCTGTATTCCTGTTCCAGATCATTAATCTTGTTCTTGTAGGCTGCAAACATGGTGTTACTGCAAAATTGATTCAATTGTCAATAAAACAACACAATTTCCTTAACTCTACAGGTACTAAGTCTTGTATGGTATAGGATGATTATCAAGCAACTTGGCATCTAAGCCCCACCCCTTCTCCCAAAGCTAAGATTTCGTTTTCGGCATATTGTTTCAACAAATTTTTCATGTTAATAGGATTATGGATGAAATATGAATAGTTATGGATGAAATAAATATAAAAGTTAATAGATCTTGCTGTAGGATAAAGTTATAATTAACTTTGTAAGTTTATTACTAACACAAAATTATGTCATGCAAAATCTCTGGACAAGTATTAATATTTTCCTGTAGAGGCAGACTGAGAGTGAGGTCGAAGGGTGGAGTTGAGAGGTATATGAGTGAGAGTGGTGTTAGGTGGGAGGAGGGTTGCCAGTTGATGGGTAACAGATGAATGTAGGTGATTCATTTGTGGCCGCCCCCTTCGG
The DNA here is from genome assembly GCA_033782935.1 of Petrolisthes cinctipes. Classification (NCBI taxonomy): domain Eukaryota; kingdom Metazoa; phylum Arthropoda; class Malacostraca; order Decapoda; family Porcellanidae; genus Petrolisthes; species Petrolisthes cinctipes. Next base: position 92,225 of record JAWQEG010004634.1, on the reverse strand, counting down.
GGATTGAGGCGTCTGGCAATAGATAGATAGATAGAGTTGTACTTGTTTTTAAATATTGCCACCAGTACCCATTCCTGATGTGAAACAATGTACTGTACTATACAATACTCTTCAGAAAATTAACACTGGTATGGCATATAATTTTTTCCATGAGTGTGTGTGCACAAAGCTGAAGGAACCACCTGATACACCAAATAAAGAAGATAGAAAGAAGGCCATCAACCAAGCCTGGGAGAGCAAGAAAAATCCTGGCAATTCTGAGTCCCCCAACACCATGGAAAAAGATACAGATTACAAATTTAAATAAAAAAAGCAGCGGCTTACTTCGTCTGACAAGTTGTCTTGTTAGGAAGTGGTTCTGGAATGTTGGACAAATCAAGAGGACGGCCCGAGAGTTTGAATGCCACCTCCCCACCCAGGGTTTCTGACCGAGTGAGAAGGTCAACCCTCATGTCCGACACACACTCATCTTCAGGGTACCGAGCCTCCAGTCTTCTACACGCCTCCCTCAAGCTGATGTCCACTATGTTGCCAAGTGTTGAAGCCCAGGGCAGGTTCTTGTCAATTCTGGATATCTGGTCTGAAAATTGCAGTGCTCAAGTTCAGAGGCAACAAGTGTATTTTGCATGTCATCCAAATTTATAGGTTACTACCTATTTATGGTCAAGTTACAGATAATTTCACATTAACTACACACTTTTCTAATATGTAATAAGCTCTAGAAGGAACTCATATTACTGAAGCATAACTTTTTTGCATAACTTATATCCTTATACTTATTCACCTCAATAGGCCTATAATTTACTGGTATATAATGCAACCAGAAATTACCATTCTGTCAGTGATAATATATAGGCCTACATTAATTTATAATATGGAATGAGATTCTCAGACAAAATTACCTTCGAGACTAAATACAGGAATACTGGAACACATGGACTGTCTTCCTCCAACAGTGCTCCTCCTAGCTACACTTGCTCGGCCAATTGTAGAGCGTCTTTTCTTTACTTTTTCTACTTCTGCTTGAATATCATTTTTTACATTTAATTCAGATGAACCAGATCCATAGTCCATCCCTTCACCAAATGATTCTGCAATTGGCTCAACTGTATTCATCATTGCAGAAGTACTGTCCTTTAATTTTATGAAATTATCACATTTCGCTTGTTGCTGTTTCTCTACTTCAGAGTTAATTGTTTTCTCTACGGTCACTTCCTTGCAGGTATCCATACTTCTATACATATCTCCATCCTTTATACTTTTGTTCTTACATGACATTTCAAGGTTAGAATTTTCCCCAACCAAATGTGTATTATGATCTTCAACATCCATGCTGTCGGCGTCAACTGAGGGAGATTTATCACCAGTACTTGTTACTGGCACTGTTTCTTGGCATGGTAGTTTTAATGTTTTGGTTGGCAATGGGATTTTACTTGAGATTTCCCTTGACATAAGCTTTTTCTTGCAAGATGGAATGTCGGTGGTTGATTGATCAGTGTCCATTGTCTCCTGATCTAAGACTTGTCCAGCTGGTTGCACCATGTCAATATTCTCGGCTGTTTCTGTCGACTTCTTGGAAGATTCACAATCATTGTTGCCCTGATGAGGAGTGATAAGGTTGCTAGCTTCCTCATTGAAGTTTTTGTCTGTTTCTCCTTCAAATCCACTGGTAGATGAGGTGCACTCAGTATCATCAGGTCTACTTCTTGATCTTCTTGGTGTTGTTAATAACTTTGAAGGTGGAACATCCTGGAGATCAGGTTTCTCTTGAGTTGGACGCTTTTCTGCCTTATTGTGAGGCACATGCTTCATTTCATCCATGTCTGTATTATCTTACTTGGGATTTAAAGGTTCATCAATAGTTTCTGAAAAATAAAAGATATACGGTAAGAATCCAGTCAATGTTATCTAATTACACGGCATATCTCTAAGCACTTAACAAGTTAATAACTGACTGAACTTGCTCATAATTGAGGCTGCAAGCAGGCAACAATCCAATAAAATGTGGAGTAAAATACAGAACTCAAAATGGACAAACCCTAGGCTCTTCAATATTTATATGGATGGCTGTATGAGGGTGATGAGGAAATAGTGGGAGGCCTGGATGAGAGACTGAGGCTGAATGGAGTAAAATGGTCTTTGGTGGCAAGTTTGTTTGCGGATGCCACTGTGTTGCTGGCAGAGTGAGAGGGAGCTGTAGAGGGTAGTGGATGAGTTTCAAGGTGTATGTAAAAGAAGAGTAAGGTCTTTGAGTGGGGAGAAGCTGAAGTGATATGACTTTGCAACACCATATAAGATGAGGGTGCCAACTGGGACCAGAGATAACTTGGTAGGTAAGAGGATGGAGGAAGTGAAGGAGATAACGTTAGATATTAAGAAACAGTGTTGTGTAAACATGAGAGAGAGAGAGAGAGAGAGAGAGAGAGAGAGAGAGAGAGAGAGAGAGAGAGAGATAGGCTTCCAAAGATTTTTATTCTGACAACATTGTTAAACCATACAGAAGATATAGTACGGCATGTTAATACTTTAACTACATAACTTAGTAGGTAAAACTGCATGGTTAAATTAATATGGTTGGCAACTTTGGTCAGTTTCACCCTCAGCCTCTCAGACCTCAGGGGACCGTATAGTAAGTTACTGTTAGGTACTACGTTAAGTAACAGCTTGACAAATTTTGAACAAACATTGGTTCCACTTACTATTTAAGAAAAGTCCTTACCAATTATACCACAAACCAGAGCAAAACACGGAACCCAATAAACAATATAGGTTAACTATTTACCGCAAAATACTGGCTGGCTTAATTGAACCTTACGTTTTATGTAATATACATTTATATACTACCACACGTTTAATAATACAACATTGAAAGTACATCAGTTCATGAAATATCACAAAAGTTGGTTAAAGTTTCTGTACCTTCTTTTTTGTAATGATAAAATAGACAACTGTGTGCCACTCTTTCCTATTCCCGCCCCCGACATCAACAACAGTTCAAAATGTGTAAACAATAATAAAACAAATGACTACCACTTGTCTGATGGTTCCTATTTTCATATCTTTTGTTTATTTTAAAATGTTCATATTATATCTCCCTGAATGAATATAAATCAAAGTACACATTTTTTTTCTTTGACTTTTTAAAATCTATCCTTATGTATCCCCCAACGGAATTTCTTTTTTATAATATATTTTTGTAGATTTATTAGGATTTGTTAGAGTTTGTTAGATTTGTAGATACTATATTGATAATACTATTATTGTGTGGGGACGATTAACAATGCGAAATATATTTATTGGTCTGTATAAAGGGAAAGAAGGGATGCCTATAAAAAGAGAACAAGCAAGTATACGGTAGACTTCGTAATTATATTGTATAAATATATATATTGACCAACCAGACATAATGCAACCTTATTTGAAGGCAAAATTAAAATAATTTGAGTAAACAAATTGATGATTGGCTCTTCCTGGCGTATGCAAGAACATCCGAGGTGTATACATACGATGGCGTGGTACCGGTACGATGGCTCTATTGTTTGTCTATGGAGTCATCGTACCGGTACCACACCATCGTATGCACCACAATTAAACGTTCTTGCATACGGGTCTTCATTTCATTCCTTATGCAGTCACCATTGCCCTTTATTGCTCCCATTTACTAGTCCTTAATTTCAAGAGGGTAATTCACTTTTGGTACATTGGAGTGTTTTGATTCCTCCAAAGTATGCCAGGAAACAGGACCAGATGAACAAATATAATGGTGGCCTGTTGCATGGAAAAATTTGGAGGAATAATTTGCTCCAGATTTACCAAAAGTGTAGGCTATTACTGTACCTCCTTAATTAATAAGTAATATTAACTGGTTCCACTCCAGCAGCAACTTACATTTACACTCTTGGTCTTCACATTATGGTTAATCATTAATCAAGCACATTCACCATATACAGATTTGTAATATCCACAGGGCACATGAATTAACTTCCCCGATTTTTTTTTTTTTTCAGTTTATGCACTTTGGAGTCTGTTTAGCTTATATTCCCTTACTATGAATCCTGCTTCTGTGTTGTTATGGAAATGTGCCGTTCCTCCAATACTTATTTCTTTAATTGTTGACTCTCATTCTCCCACACACAAAAATCTCCTCATACTTTAATACTGGATCAGTTGACACTATAATATTATAGTGCCCACCTCACTCTTTGTCATATTCAAGAAGTCATGGTACAAACGATGGTATAGTACTGATATGACGACTCTGTAGACAAACAACAGAGTCATCATACCAGTACCACACCATCGTCAACAACATGAACGTTCTTGAATATGGCCTCTATTTGATAAATCTCTTGTGAGGAAGTGAATAATGATTAAAACAGTATTCCACAAAATTTTTCAAAAGAATTTATTATTAACTATTCATTATGTACATATATATTAATAAATTAGAGAAAAGTTCTTGAGGTAAATACAGTACGTAGGCCTGTATTGACATTATTTCAGTGACATCATATACACAATACAAAAATATAATTATATAGATAGTATTCCAGTGGTATGGAACCTACTTTAGCCCTGAATGATGGCATGTACAGTATTCTTTAATAATACATAAAATGCTTCTGAATATAATTATAAAGTATTTCCAATTAGTTAGATAGATAGTTAATTTTTCAATCTATTCAGTCACAACAATAAAAAAATGCAATTTCCTACATTCTCTATTGATACAATGTCTAAACCTGGTCAAGTTTCACTGGCTCATTAATGTCATACTCATATAATTAACTCTATTATTATTAAAGCCCAATGACACTTTCCTACAAAATTACATGTTGAGGATTTATATCTAGAGTCTTCATATTTGTAGTCTAATAATAAAATTATTTTGGTGAGATTTCAATGAAAGCTTGGTGGTGGTAAAATATTTCTACATGCAGAGAGGAGAAACCAAGTACTGTGCAGTACGGTAACACATCATTGAAGACTGCAACGCACACAACCACACTCGCCAACAACACAACATACACTCTCTGAGGGCACTGTGGGAAAGCCCGGTTCAGGCCATGACCTTCCTCAGGAGCTCGGGGCTGCTCGGCCAGACAGCTTGAGGAACTTCAACAACAACAACAACAACGGTATGGTCCATGCAGGCAGTATGATTTATTGGACATTTGGCAGCGTCACTCAAATGGAGTGTGGGTTGTACAGCAGGATAATGCAATACTGTAGTTATGCACCTGAGCTATAATTAATCTTTTCAAGGGCAAATGAATGAAGTACAGTAATCACTTTTTACTTTGGTTGGGGTTTATGAGGAATACAAGTATAATTATGTAAAAATAAAGTAAAAATCGACAGACACCAGGAAATTCCTAGCCTGATATACTGGCCGACATCGTTTTGGTTATTGGGAGCGAAAATACAATACAAAACCAGTACCAGGCCATATAGAGCATATGGTACTATGATGGTACTTAGAAATGGAAAAAGAAAAAAGTAGAGGCTGTTGGCAAATTGGAGGCTACTAAAGCCTCCAAATTGTGCTTACAGCAGACCACGTAGTGATTTTTTTGTTTATCCTGGCAAAAATTCCTTCAAAGTACTGTAACATCACCTTAGCTACAGATTTTGCATACTTTTCACTGTTTATAGAAAGTTTGATGCATTTTTTCTTGGATTGCAAGAAATGAAGGATATAACAAAGTAGACTGTTTCCGAGTAGTAGTTTGGAAGAATCGGTACAAGTATCTACCAGTTTACCAACAGGCCTTACCCTATTATGTCTGATGCAGCTTTCCTCAATGTGGTACGGTAATTAATTTGTGACACACTAAACTTGTAGATACTGTATTAGTTTTGCAAAATATTTTCCCTAGGTTCGCTTATTCATTACCACACAGATTTTTCCACGGACCAGGTTGCCCATGTGGGACATAATGGTTAAATTATTAACCGAGCCCCACCGTGGTTCACCCTCAAGAATGTAAACAATATTTACTCCTCAAATCCTTTTTGTCCTCCTACAAACACAATGTGTCTCAGAACCTCAAATGAAATTGCACATGATTCTGGAGCTCCCTCACTCTCTTTTTCAAGAACAATAAGTGGGCTCCTTGCTTTTAGTCCTCACCTTTCTTAATAATAATAATAATTAAAAAAAAAAATACGGCATTAGCACAGATATTTCTTCACATGGCATCTAGCTGCGAGAGATCGGGTATCTGGCCCATCAGGTACAGTACGTACAACACCTTCTTCACTACCCATACCCTCACTGATTCCTTCCTGCAATGAATCATGACAACATTAATAATCGTGAAACTAAGGCAATCATTTACATGCATAAAAAATTTGCATTACAATTCTGATGCCATACACAAACAATCCACAAATATTCATGATTCTGGAAGTATTTTGCCTTGAGAAGTAAGAGTAAGCCAAGTCAGATTTTGATATAGCATTCACATTTCCCTCAACAAATACCAATGTAATTGAAATTAACCCATAATCAAGGTAATACACAACAGATACACTCCTAAAATGCCCAGAACTCAAATCAATAGATAGTCTGCAAGTGATTGACTGTTGTACAAATATTAACTTCAGGTTATTGATGAAGCCAATCACAATTAGCCTTTATGAATTCAGCAGTGGATATTTACTATTTTTATAATTACATGAATGAAAGAACAATTTGATAACACCCTTCTGGTCCCCGACTCTCATAAGGTTGGAGGTGGGATATTGACATTGCAACAGGAGGAGAGGAGACAGAGAAGATGATCAGCAAATGCAAAGAAAATGAGGGAAAAGAGAGACTGATGAGGAGCTTTAAAAAAAAAAAAAAAAAAAACTCTACAGTATACAGTATTGCAATGTTTGTTATATCTTACAAGAGAGAGTAGTCGAAGTACAGTTGGTGGCACCTGCCCTTGATGCGCTGTGTAAGGGTAGCACTGGGAGCCACAAACGCTCCCCGAGTGGCCGAGCGAGCCATAATTCGGTACCGGTCCACCACATCACCATGCTCCTTTGTGATGGCTCGGATGGTGTTCACATTCCTAGCAATTACAAAACACATTAGTCACCAAGTCTGAGGATATTGCAAAAGAACCAAGATGTGCTTCCAGTTGGGTACAGTCTTCAACAAAAATGCTGTTGCCTCATCTGGCAAGTCTCGCATGTCAGCTTCACAGGTTATTGAACTGAAGCACCAGAGTTTATAACTTTACTCACTGCAACTGTAAGGTAAATGTATTTGTTCAATGAGTATCATGTGATCACTGTCCTTAATGATGCATATTATCATGGTCAAATTCTAAAAAGATTACACTATTGTTATACTGTTCAGTACTATTAATATTACACTTTGTCACTTTAATAAGTTACTGTAGTTCCATTTTCTCCTGTGTTTTAGAAGTTATAATACATTAAAGTACAGTACAGGTATATCATTTATCATAAATTTCTCATTGTTGGATTACTAAGTAGATGAAGAGGAAACACTGCCTCAACTTTTCTACACTTCATTAGAATTGATTCTAATTCTTTGCCTCATTTTATATCTTTGATGGTGAGAGATACACAGTAGTACAGCATTCAGCATAAACCAATCACATTTTCATATGATATAAGGGTTCTACTGGCATCCACTTTTTACATGCAGCAGCTGAGGTAGTTTTCCTTTCATCTATTCAGAACTGTACATATTAATTGATACATATCCTAACTTAGTGCATGAAACACTATACCAATACCAATTATCCATTTCTGATTTAAATCTTTTCAGGATACTGTAGTGATTTCTTGATACTTTAAGGAATTTACTTTAGCTTATGAAACATGATTATACATGCCACTGGTAAATGTCAATTTCAAATGTTATTCCAGCTACCTCCAGACAATTTTCCATGGCACAAGGAAAATCCTACACAAGTTAAATTAAGTACTGGTAACTATCAGTATTAACTAATGCTTGGTTGTTATTCAGTTTCATTTTTATATAAATCAATAATGTATTGTTAACCTACAGAAACTAATGCTAATACTTGTATAGAAGCTGTTGATAAAAAGTGGATTCTTAGAGTCCTAAAATCACAATTCTACTGTACTAGAACATGCCATAAATAACATAATACAGAGACAAGGAATATGGAAGGTCCTTAGGATATATTATGGCATAGATGACAAGCTGCTCAAGGCTGTACACAACATAATAGATGAGGGAACAAAACCATCAGTATATAAGGAAGGTGACCCGAGCGAGTTTTCTGATCTTAATGAGGATTTTGAACTGGGGTGTCATATCCTCATGGTTGTTCATTTTGTACAATCCTGAATAAAATTCCCTTTCCACCCAGGTTGGCTCTGCCAGTTATGTGGAAATGTCAGATGTATATTTATTACATTCCACTTGTTAAAATTAGCATCATGCATATAAGGATAATTTCAAACAACACTTTCCATAATTATAATTCTATAGATTTGATGCCTAGCTCCCTCCAGGAACTCCCCAAGGTGGCCATGGAAGATGAGTCCCCAGTTCTCCCTATTCCAACACTCCCTCCTCGCTAAGTCACAAACTCCCCTTCCACTCATGTTTCTCTTCCTCACGTATTCTATCATACTATTCATCCATTTGACAGGTGGTTTGCCTCTCACACCTAGCCTCTCAATAATTCTTACTCCCATACACTTTCTTTATGAACTCATCTTGTATTCTCTCTAGGTGTCTAAACCACCTGTTTATAATGCTTCAACCTCTCAATCACCCAACACTGAACCCCAATTGCCTTAGCACCCAAACAACATTTCTAATACACACACTCATTACTTTCTCCATCTCATCTTGTTAAGCCACATACATTTTCAGATTCTAGACAGGTGTGCCATATTTCATGTCTATTTCCCATGTGAATGATTGATTATGTTACCAGCTGGTGGAATATGCATTCAGTATTATTTGACAAGCAAATCTTAGCATCACCACACACAAACTCTAAACAGTCTTTACAGCACATGTACTGTACATGATGTTGCTTGGAGCTTACCGTATGATCAACAACACTTCCCGAGGTAACTCTCTTAGTGTCCTGTCTATTTGATCAAATCTGTTGGCAGCCATCTTCTGCATGTACTCTAACTCCTGGACACTCATCATTTCCCTAAGTGACTTGCCCCCCACAGCACTGACTGGATGTTGCATGAGCATTTCCGCAAATAGGAGGTGGTCTGCAAGTGGATCAATGACATCAACTGTAGTTTCAGTTTTCTTAGCTAATGGTATGTACAGTGTGCATATGAATTCACAGCACAATCAAGGTAGATGGTAGACCCCTTCCTGTATGCAGTGACTATTGCTCAGTGCTTGCTTACCATTACCATCCCCTATGGGACACTTAGTCTAGGTACAGGTCACTTTGCTGGAATGGGACCAGCATCTTTTACCTGGTTTGTAATGCACTATGACTTTATGTGCACAACTGTACTCTATAATACTTGGCCACACCCTCCATAGCTCAGAGGATCTTACATACTGTACCAGTGATATTTAACAGCTCAAATATATCATTAATAAGTGGTAGAGAGGGCCAATTTTAGATTACTTGCAAGAAAAAATATGCAAATGATTCCCAACCTCTCCCCAACAAAGGGAACAAGTGGCCTGTGGAATTCAGGTCATTTGGTTTTCAACAATGTCAACTGAGTCTATTGATTATTAAAAACAATAGTTACAACTACAGTATAGTATACAGGTATTAATAAAAATATAATATAATAGCAGCAACATTAATGAATAACATCAAACTGATCTGTTACTAATACAAAGTTGATAATACTCTACTCTGTACAGGACGTATTTATTTCTTTAGCTGAAGGCAAGTATCTACAGCTGCTATTGTAAAGGCTAACTTTGAATGGTCAAGGCTTCCCACCCAGTGGTTTAGTTTTCATACAGCAGCCAATCAGATCCTGTACAGCCAACTGATGTCAGCTGTGGGTATCTATAATCAGCTAGATTTTTTGTGACAATAACTAAACAATATGTATGAACCAATGTGTCATAAGAGACCTGTGATATTGTCAGTGAAGTATATAGTCAACTGTGTCAAGGAAACTATTCTCTCCTTACATATGCTCTTTCATGGTATTTTGAAGGAATTGGAAGCCTCCAATTTGCTGACATCACAGGTCCCTTAAAGAGATGGGAGATATTGCCAAGGGGTGTTAGCTATAAAAATATAGAACATACTGCAATACATCGTAATATTGACATTAAAGTAACAATGTATCAAGATATAATATGACTGAAATAGCCAAAATTAAATGTGAGATTACAATCACTTGACTGATAATAATGAGTGAAAATACTACAATAATGCCCCATATTACTATTGGAGGTCTTTAGACATTACATGAAGTGTCTAGTGTATTTACTACACAAAATGTACAATCAAAGACAAAAATATCACGCCCCTCCCTCCTGACTGAGACTTGATTTGAGCTGGTAACAGTTGTCTCACCTCCTCTCTCTCTCCCTCAAGTCATGTGGGACTTGAGAGAGAGAAAGAAGGTGAGATCAAGAGTGTTCCCAGCTCATATCAAGTCTCAGTCAGGAGGGGGGCACATTATTTTTGTCCACAATAGTACATCTGAAGCAGTGGTTTGATTTCTTTATCTTATGTCATAATCAACAGGTATATTCTCATTAAATTACAGAAGAGGTGTCATCCCTCTCATTTCCTTGGTCTTTAGTAGTTGATGAATTTCTTATAAATATAGAAATACTGTACAGTACTTGAAAAAGAATATCACAATTGTTAGCATTTTCTCCATCATGTGACATAAAAATACAGCAAAATTTGCTCATATAAAATGAATATGACTTGAATATACAAATGTACAAACAAACCACTTTGACCACAACCATTGCGTGTGCACGCACGTACTCACTCACTCACTTACGCACCAATACACACACACATACACACCACAACTTCTGAACTGGCACCCAGCTGCAGAGGGACATAACAAAATTATAGATGACAAAAGAACACTTGATCCAGTCAAGGTCATCCAAAAGTCGTACCATAACTTTTTCACTGGGCATTGTCCCATTCCTGAACAATCTAGTCACAATACAAACATAAAACTACCATAATCCAAAGCTCAAAACCTAATATTAAATATTTTTCCATGTTTTTCCTTGGACAGGAATATGATATGAATAATATCTATTTCAACTTTCTGCATTAAATATAAAATTTATTCAAACCTAGGTCCAGCTGAGCTTATGTTTAGAGTGGTATTAGTATCAACCCATGCTTTGTCAGTGGTGTTCACACTAACTTAAGTTTATTCCAGTATTCCTTCATTTACATGAGGTAGAATGCTGATCATACTATTTCAAGGGATTGCTATACATAACAAAATTATAAATGACCTCTTAACAAACAAAAATAACATTGCTGTACTACAGTTACTCTGTGCATGTTTTCACTTTTATCCCTAGAACACATCAGTACTAATATTATCCCTCTGGTATGAATACTGTGTTTCGGGTATACCACCAACTTATAACACTGGTGTACTATACCTAAATATAAGGAGAAGATTGCTTGAAATTTTCTTGAAGACATCAAAGGCCCGATCATGAACATCCATTATCTCTCTCCTTAGTTCTTCTTTTTCTTCCTCAGGTAATTTGTTGAAGTCTGCCCGGGTCATAAACTTGGGGCCCTTGTCATCAAAGAAAAGGTCGAATACATCTTGAACTACTCCCTCAGCTGGTGGGATGTATCGCTGGGCCAGGGAAATGCAAAACAACCGGTATTCCGAGGCTGAAATAGTAGGACAAGCTACAGTACAAAGGAGATGCTCTTTTACCATCAATGGATTCTGCTGTACTGTACACTACGTATGATGAATAACTACGAGACAAATCTGACTGCGCAGTAACTTTTTCACCATCATATTCTTCAAGTCTTCTGCTGTTTAGTACCAAAAGTATCAAGAACTAACTCATTTTCATACACCTTCTTAGATAGCCTCTCAGTCTTCACTCATTTAATGTGACCAAACAGCTTGACTGTGTTACTGCCAGTACTCTCCAACACATACATCTTAATGCCATGTTGCCTGTAGGTTTCCATATCTGTGTGACTCAGCTTGCTAAAATTTCTCTGTTTTTGCACTCTCTAACTCCTGAAGGATTTCTCTCCAACATTGTTTACACTTCCCTGCCATCAGTTAAGGTATGGATTATAACACTATTATCTATTAACACTATCCTCTTGCTAACTTCTCTATTATTTTATCACCATCATCAGTGCACCAGTAACTTTCTCACCTTGTACTCACTCTTGTACTGCAATATCCACAGTATCATACAGTATACGCTCATAATATCACCTCACAATTGGTGCTTTCATTCCTCTTAAATACCATAACTAGATTCTCCATGATACCCATCACTAAGAGTCAGGTCATCACCAGCCATCACTCGCACATACCCAGAATTCTCACCCAGCCATAGAAAGCGAGATAAGAGGGTAAATCCTAGCTGTCATGGTACCAACATGGGTGTTTTACAATGATGTATACAGGATCACCTGTCAACACCAGCACCAGCAGCTTCCACTCTTTTCCCTCTCTCCTGCTGCCACTTTGGTATAAAAGGCTCTGCCCTCCACCACTTGCTGTATTCCATCCATGTAACAACCTGAACAACCATGGGTATATGACACTCTTGTGTTAACTGTACACTAAGACCAAAGCCCTCACTAAATATGGGAATTTAAATGTGGGAATCTTTCATAGGAATTGTCCGTTTTTTACCCTCATACATACTTTGTACTGTCTAATGTTAAAAAAAAGTGTTTTGAACATTCTTAAGTTGTGTTTGGGAGCATTATACATACAGGAAGTATTTCTAAAGACATTCCTTGGAGGGTAGAGACAAAGAAGAAACAGTCTGGCTACAGTCTACTGACCCGGGCACACATATGACTGGAAACATATACTGTACTGTAAAGGTACTGTATAGAAAATGAGGATGCGGTTAAAAAGAAAAAGATACAAATCAAACAGAGAAAAGAAAAATAAGTTACACAAGAGAGTCTACAGAAAGAAAACTATATAATCAAGAGTGAAGATGGAAGAAGCCTCTTGATTGGAGTGAACAACATGAACTTCACATAAAAAGTTAACAGCAAAAAAAAATTAAATGTAGGGACTCTGCCAGAATACTATGCAGGGAAGCATCTCTATAGTGGCAGTGGTGAGCAAGGGTATAAATGACACGACTGTCACAATCTACTGTAAAGTATTTGATAGTAATTAGGACATTGTAAATATCACCAAGTGGCAGAAAATCATGAAGGGTGGACATCCTTGGAAGGCAGAACCTGATACAAAAGCAAATAGACAGCAAGTACTCCACTGTGTCAAACACAAGCTTAATGGTAAAAAGAAGATAAACAACTAGAGGATATGGGATGAAGAACTGAACTACTGACAAGGGAACTGGGTCATGCATGTGTACCTATGACAACACCTAAAGCAATACAGAGAACCCTCCACCATCTCAACCTCTGACAGCACTTGACACCATCCACATACAGTGCAGTAATCACCTCAGCACAAGGAATATTTCACTTGGAAGGTTCTCAAATGAATTACTCAGCTTCTCCCTCGCGTCATTCATGCGTTTTTCCATCTTCTCTCGGTCCTCCTTTGAAAGCCTGTTCCAGTCGGCTCGTGTGAATCTCTTGGGGCCGCGCTGACCAAAGAACTCATTCTCTCGCTGACTGGAGCCATCAGGTGCCACATAACGCTGGGCAACCATCATACAGAAGAACCGATACCCATCTGTGTATTGCTTTGCCTCATCAGTGTAATCATAATCATCATCACTATATGCATACCCAACTCACAGTACATATCATCATTACACACACATCCAACTCGCCATTGCAACCTTGAAATCATTACAGAAACTATGTACCTGATAGCCTAATAGGAACAGAAAATTTAGCTGTTTACGCATAAAAGGGAACAGTTGGGATGCTGGTTTTCAAGATTTTGTACTAGGGTTAACTCTCACTATAGATACCAAAACAAAATAGCTTCATAAATACTGTATTACGGAGGTATTTCATATGTTTGGATCTTACTGCATACTGTCATCAGACTATACCAATTCCATCAAAGGAAAACATGAATGCTTAGTTACTGCTTTCATATAAATAGACCCTCCCTCAGTTAGTTGTTTTTCAGGTAGAAACACTACTGCATAAACAATGTATTGTACTCCAATTCTATATTACAGTTCAAATTATTTATACAGTATCTACAACACTTGATACTGGAAGAAAAATTATCAACATGCTAAAATATAGAATTCATTTAATCAAACATGCACTCTTTACATAACTCAACAGACATGCAAAGCATTGTGTATAGAGCAACACCATCTTTTTCAATGGGTACCAAAGTTCTATCCCTGGCTACATAAGGCAGAATAAACATAATGAGCAAAGCAGAACATAATTTCAATCTCAATTCTTTTAGTCGTTCCATTCATATCAGCTATTTATTCTTGTTCTCTTTTCAACTTCCACTTCATTCACTTTTCCCAAGCAGGCATCCCATGTTACACATTATATCAATATCGTATACAGTAAAATAATTCATGATAAGGTGCCCCTTCTTACTTTAACAATGGTCATTAATCATAAAAATGATAACAAACATTGTATGGATGCAAAAAACATTGAAGCAATCTGTCACACGCAAATGCAGTGTTCTGTTTGAGTTCACTGCTTACAATATACTATCTTGTGCATCTCTGGTGCAAAGAACAATAACTTTCTCTCTCTTATGCTAAACCATCCAGATCCCTCCTCCATTTCCCTACTGACCTGTGACTCCCAACTGAGCAGCATTGTCCTTCATCTTGGTGTGGTCACCCAGCACAATGGCTTTCCACAGGCGGCATAAAGGCTGACGGACAGTGGTGGGAAGGGTTTGATACAAACCATGGTCCAAAATAACTATCTCTGCTCCTGACACTCGCTTACTTGGTCGAATCAAAACTGTCGAGGTTCAGAAAATATTAGAATGGCTCACCTGCAATAAGGGATAGAGGAGTGTAGAACTACCTTGGTGAAAAAAAAAAAAAAAAAATTGTGTGTTTAAAGGGGTAGCTATACTCATATTGTAAATTAACATCATTTTAGCTTACAGTAACTTGTACAGTATTCAAAGTCAAGCAGTCCCATTCACACTTGCAAGACAAGACTCCAAGACTTCCACCTAAACTGATAACTTGTTACAGAAAATTAATTCAATTCATGCTATCTAATGACACATAAATCATCTCTTCCTCTCATACTTACTGTTGCCTGGGTGAGGATCAGCATGAACAAAGCCAGTGTGGAAAATTTGTTCAGCGAAGGCATCAATGAGTTTAGTGTCTACATCATGAAGATTGAGTCCTGCCTTCTTAATGCTGTCCACATCACTCACTTTATATCCTGACATATACTCTGCTGTCAGGACCCTCTGGAAGGTCAATGTTCTATCTCACTCTCCCAAATTGTCATCAACAATAATTATCTTTGATACCTTGGTCTCTGCTGGAAATACAACATTAAGAGAATGGGCCTTAGAGAACTCTATAATTTTTAACCCCTTAAAGCTGTGCTACAAGAGAAGAGGCAGAAAACAGCAATTCACTTCCAAATATTACCAGAACAGAAGCTTCTTAAATCTTAGTAAGTTGCAAGATGAAGGAATTAAAGTACAATGTAAATGGAATGGTATTCCATAGTTAATCTGTGAAGATGAAGAAGGAACTTCCATTTCATGTCCACCCATGTCAACCAAGGGCTCAATTGACATGAACTAACACTCAGTATTTCAGCAAACAGGAAAAGCATTTAGTTTAGTCCTCGGTCATAACAGGCTAAAACTCAGTCACTACATTCCTTTACATATAAAAACTGGAATGTAAACAAAGTGGTTTTAAATGATTCCTTCAGTTGGACTTATTGCTGGTTAGGAATGGCAAACTTTTTTTCATCATGTGACAGCAGCCGCTGAAGTTGACCCACCTTGCTAGAGAGATCCCAGTGAACTTTGGGTACATACACAAAGGGGAAGTGGGCCAGTTCCTGGGCACAACGCTCACTGTTCTTCCCCTCATTCAAGAAGTCCATTTCTTGTTCTAATGTCCCCTTTAAGTCCTGAAATGGAGGAAAAAAAAAACAGTGATGTGGGAATACTGTATTGGGGTGTGGGCTACAATTACTGTGTGCTTCTCCTCTAATATCTGCAGGTCCCAATACTGTGATGAAAATATAAATATATATGACATACAGCCATGGCTGATAATGCTGGACCAGGGTTCAAGGAGTGTTGGAGAGCAACTGAACAGAGTTCGAAAAAGTGAGTCTTCTAAACCTCTCTCAACATTGAGAATGATTTGGAAAATTCACTTGTTCAAACTCTGTTCAGTTGCTCTCCAACACTCTTTAGACCTGGTCCAGCACTATCAGTCATGGCTGTACATATTGGCATGAGCCAATTAATTGTGATCCCTGAGTTTAGTAACTTACCTTCATTACCCATTTGAGTCCAAATTTTGGGTGCACGAATTGTATAATCTCCAGCAGCAACTCAATAGTGGTAATATCCCCCCAAAAGCGGTCCTGCAAGTCTATGTATTGCACCTTCACTGCCACCTCCTCCCCACTGTGAGTCTTGGCACGAAACACCTGTAAGAAAAACATACAAAGAAAAATGTAATTGACAAGCCAAGTGAAAGCAACTTTTCTTTTTTCTCATAATAACAAAATATCTAGGGGAATATTATCTTAAAACTGTCTTGAAAATTAAAACTAAAACAGTTGCATTGGCCCTAATGAATGTTTAGGCAATCTAAAGTAACAGAATTATTAGAAAAATAGGAAAAATGAAGAAATAAAGAAGGTGATGTAAAATATTCTAGGAATCTAGGATAATATGCGGCCTCTTTGCCATGGCCCCCTCAAAGGATGGGTACTGCCTTATGAAGCAAAGGGTGCATATGCAAGTAAAATAATGGGTTATTAATGATAGCTGGTGTGATAGCTCCATTGACTATGTGTGGAATAATCAAATTTATCATCATCCCTGCCTAGCACATTATTTTTCTTGCATATGAATAAGGTGTTGTAGTAAATGTCTTCACCTGAGCCAGGCTGGCAGCTGCTATAGGTTCATCATCAAACTCAGCAAACATTTCCTTATGATTCTGACCAAAGTCCTCCTGGAAGAGTGTGCCAATTTCATCCCAATTGCGGTTGAGGCACTTGTCTTGTAGTTCCTGCAAGCAAACCACAAGAGTCAACTCTATGTACAGTCCAGTTGTCTATCACACTTTTCTAACTGTACCAAACTCAACTTAGGCAGGACAGGTAAACAATGGTGGTTCATATATACTGTAATGTATACCTGTACGGCAGATTCACTCAACTAGTTCAAGCTCTTATGAATAACAAGGAATACTTTTTCACAACAATACAGTGAATTTGGAACTATTACAGGTAGTTTCATGAGGCATATATAGGTCAATGTTGCTCAGGGCCAAATGGAACACTTCTATGGTTGAGTAGCAGCAAAAATGTTGTGCTCTTTATTCCCAAGTTGAATTAAAATTCCTTCCTTTAAAACTCTGTTATTAATTTATCATATTTTTTTTAGTTTTCTTAGCTTTTGGCAATAATACTTTTGAACAGCAGTCCTACACTTAGCATCTAAGTTTCCATACAAACTGGTTTATAATACTGTAATGGTATCAGCACATGTTTTGAAGAAAAAATTGTTGTGATAATGTAATATGACTGATATCGGCCCTTTTATCTCAGGTGGTAGTAGTAAAACATTGTCTGTACAGGCTTTTCTTTAAATATTTTCATGTCAATTTTATCTATTTGTACTGTACTGAAATTCCTTGGACAATACAATAATATACATTGTTTTAGAACTTACATGTTTTTTTTCTTGCTGTTAATACACTTACCCTGAGTGTGTTTACATATTCTTTGGGAAGGACATGATTCATTGACACCAACCCTTGACCCAACTTCACATACAATCCTCCATTCTGAAAATAGTACAATACAATAATCATCTAGGACCGAGGCCATTCTGCAAATACTGTACAGTAAATACAATATAAAACAACTTTATTACAATACATTAGTTTACTGCACATAAATCTGCCCCATTCTTTTAAACATTTATATAGTGTCTGCATAGATATGAGAAAGCTACAGTTGGATTAGAACTTAGCATCACTGATATGAATAGAAATGGAGCCTCTGCATTAGCTACCACTTATTAGTGGAGGATTAATTGGCTAAAGATGTATATAATATAAAATACGTTAGGCAGTGACCTTAAGACAGCCCTCCAAAATACGTTGAGCAGAGCGCTGGTGTGCTCCAACCATGGCTTCATCATACTCATCACTGGTGTCTTCAAGCCCATACGTTGACCACTGGTAGTCAGCTGATATGCTCAGACCAATCCATAGTGTCCTGTGGGTTATACGCAAATAATAATAATCTTAACGTAAACTGACTGCCAATAGTCTACAATTCTAGCAAACTCCATGATATTTTACAAGGCACTTGGTATCATAATGTATTTTCTGAACCATACCTTTCTTAATACTAGCATTCAAAACCTCATTCAATTTATTTTACAATGAAAGTATTGAGAGGATGTGTGTACTGTGCCCTCAAATTAAGAACCAGATTAATAAAAAAAACTATGTATGCTTGAAATTGTCTTCACTAATAATCATCGACTGGAATATTCCTTAAAGTTAATAGACTTTTGCTCAAATGGCCCTTTGTTTGAGTTGGGGTACACTCATATATACGGTAGTTCTTAGTCATGTTGGTAAGAGCTCAAAATATTCCGTCACACTCTCAGCGTTGTCATTACGGCCAGATTGAAGATCAACCCCAAAGCCACTGGAAGCAATTCTGAAAAAAAAAAATACATTGATAGAACTTGTAAAATGACCCACCTGAAAAACCTGCCAACCCCTTGTATGGTGACCCTTATCTGTCTCTTGGTAATGTCATCACCGGCCAGATAGTACACCCCACCAACGGCAGGCACCACCACCGCTGCACCTGCCAAGCTCTTCCCTACACCGGCCAATATTCTTCTCTTCTTCTTGGGTGACATCGGGGCTTTAGATGAACACTTTCTCAGAGGGTTCTGTACAGTGCGCCACAAAGGACGGGACAATATTCTCGCAGCAAACATGTTACCGTCTGAAAATAATTTGTTGAGTGATTACGGAATATAGGCATAGTACCATCTGGTTATCAATATGGCAGAGATGTACAAAATGGTCCAGAGTGTTAGGGGGGTATTATTAAACTACTTCTTTGAGGAACGTAAGTAGTGGGGCGAACTTAAGGGTGTAAATTATGGGTGTAACTTATTAGTGTAAATTAAGTGACGGGGCTTGTAACTTATGGGTGTAACTTAAGTGGTGGGGTGTGTAACTTAAGTTGTGGAGTGTAATTTAAGTGGTGGGACGTGTAACTTATGAGTGTAAATTAAGTGACGGGACGTGTAACTTATGGGTGTAAATTAAGTGGCAGGGAGTGTAACTTATGGGTGAGGTGTACTGTATCCTATAACTCCATTACTTATTATTCACAAAAAATTAATATTACGTCGATACTGGAGGTCCAAGTGTATAGAGAGTGTCCATCCAAAGAAACAAACACGTTGCTACTATTGCATAACTAGTTTGTTCGAAGAAGACTGGAAGGACAAATTAATGTATAGGCCTATTTTTTAATTATATATTATCTTGACTTGAGGAATTAAAACCTTATGTAATTAACAAACCCCTTACTCTCTTCCCCTTGTTGTGGTATGGGCTATATGCTATTTTGTTGGGTGTATTTCAAATTTATACACAAAATATTACCATTTATTATGTTGCGTCGCCCAGTGTTGCCAGGTCTGCAGGTGCATGATGAAATTTCCCCAAGACGGCAAGACCCTAACTTCAACATCAGAATTTCCCTTTTTACCTCAAGAATTCCCTGTTTTTACTCCTGTGCAGAGTGTCTCAGAGTCTCGCATTGACAATCTTGATATTTCGTCTATAATAGTAGAACTAATATATATATATTTTTTTTATAGTAGTATTATAGTAGAAATTTTTCCCATTTACTCTTGAACAATCTTTATATAACTTCCCCATTGGTACCTCTAATTTCCCATATCTGGGGAAAATATTTCGTACTTGGCAATGCTGGCTCATAGTCAATCTTTACTATTGTTATGTAAAGGAGTTCAATATAAAAGACAAGCCAAAGAAATAGTCTCATATATTTAACTCATAGAATTTACACTAAAGTCAATTATATCATCAACTAGACGTAACAAAAGAGTAATTCGACACCAACTAGACTATAATGAAGTACTTACACAGGGTAAGATGATCATTAAGGTAAACAGCAGTGCCAGTCACGCCAAGGTTGGAAAATCTCTCTAGACATGGGGAATTTGAGATAACAATGAGGAAATTCTATAAAGACTATAAAGAGTATAAGGGAAAATTTCTACCAGACGGATATCAAGAAATTGATGATAAATGTACGACTATCTTCAAGAGTAAAAACTGGAAATATTTGAGCGTAAAAAGGAAAATTGATTGTAAATATACGACTATCTTCAAGAGTAAACAGGGATTTTGATGGTAAATATACGACTATCTTCAAGAGTATAAAAACAGGGAATTCATGAGGTAAAAAGGGAAATTTTGATGTTGTTGAAGTTGGGGAAATTTCGTCAAGAAGACCTGGCAAAGTGGCAGGAGGAGAGGACGTAGGGCTGACAGGGACGAGGGTGAGGATATTTAACTGGTGTTTCCCTATTATTGGTTTTATATCATAGTGAGACTTGGTTGGGACTTTACCGACTAAAGAAGACTATTTTCTTGTATGGCATTTTGAAATTAGCCTGACCTTACCTGATCTTACCAAACCTAACCTAGACCACAGCAGAGTACCGGGACCTAACCTGGGCAAACTACCGGGAAATAACCGTGGTAAAGTACAGGAAATGGCCGGGGCAAAATAATGGGACCTAGCCGGATCTGGCAACACTGCTACAAAACGGCAATTCTTTCAATAGATATGGTATTTATTGAAAGAATTACCATTTTGTAGCAGTGTTGCCAGATCCGGCTAGGTCCCATTATTTTGCCCTGGTCATTTCCTGTACTTTACCACGGCTATTTCCCGATAGTTTGCCAAGGTTAGGTCCCGGTAGGTTGCCAAGGTTAGGTCACGGTAGTTTGCCCAGGTTAGGTCCCGGTAGTCTGCTGTGGTCTAGGTTAGGTTAGGTAAGGTCAGGTAAGGACAGGCTAATTTCAAAATGCCCCATTTGAATATGCCCTATCTTGGAAATGGGGCATTTGTGGAGGAAATGCCATAGAAGAAAATAGTCTTAGAATGGTCTAAATAAGTGGGTGATGAAGGTAGAAAAACCGTACGCAATAACGGTAATTCTTTCAATATTTACCATAAATACAGACATGGATAGCCGGGGGGGAATAAGAAGGTGTACATTCTTGTGGTAACCCCCACCTCCGATGAATTAATTGCCGACACACTAAATTATCAAACAAAGCGTTCGTCATATTTCGTCTTAAATGTTGCAATTGATGGTGCTGTGACTGCACGGGGAGAGCATTTCATCCTTCAATGACTCGGATGGCAGAGGTATATCCTCTCATAGTGGTCCTCCAGTGGTCTGGGCGGGCAGTTTGAGACTGTGGCCACGAAGGTTGTTGTTCAGGAGCGTGAAGAATTTGGAGTAGGGAACGTCGTCATGTCCGTGCATGAACTTGTATACCTGGATCATGTCTCCCCTCTGTCGTCCAAGATGGGCCTAACCAGTGCCAGGTTGAGAGACCTCATGATTTCGCAGTTTATGTACATGAAGCACCTCTTGACCCCCAGACAACTGTTCGCCTTTGCTGCCACCTTCGCCACATGTTCAGATAATTTGAGGTCTGCAGACACAAACACTACCAGATCCTTCTCCCCAGATGATCTGGCAAGAGTTGCACCGTACAGTATGCATGGTCTTGTATTATTCTGCTTTGAAGGTCAGTTTCCTGGTCCTGCTCCACTCTTGAAGTCGATCCATGTTCCGTTGCAGCGCCTCTGTATCCTCTTGGGTCTTGACGGTTCGGTAGATTTTGGCATCGTCCGCGAAGAGGCTGACTTTGGATTCGAGTCCTTCCACCAGGTTGTTGACATAAATGATGAAAAGGACTGGTCCCAATACGGATCTTTGAGGCACCCCACTCTTAACCTGGAGCCACTCTGAGACAGTTCCTCTGATGGAAACTCTGTGGAGTCTGTTGGAGAGGAAACCACCCACCCATCGCTGTATGTCGCCCTGGATCCCCTGTGCTTCCAACTTTGCCAGCAGTCTCCTGTGTGGTACCCTGTCAAATGCTTTCTCGCAGTAGAGGTAGTTGAAATGCACACACTCTCCTGCCAACAGCGTTGGTTATGTCTTCGAGATATGTCAGCAGGTTGGTTAGACAACTTCTGGATCTGAAACTTTAGTGAGGGTGTTTGTAATAAATGTTCGCCTGATAATCTTATAACATTTAGTTTTATATCATGGTGAGAGTTTAATGACTGTTATTGTAATTGGTAATTATCTAGTACTGTATATTGCTGTTTTCTATTATGATGTTTTTACCCTCTTTACCCACTAATTCTAAGGCACTTTTCTTCAATGGCATTTTCTTCGGAAATTCCCCATTTCCAAGATTGGGAATATTCAAATGGCCTTACCTAACCTAACCTAGACTGCAGCAGATTACCGGGACCTAACCTACATTAATATACGGAGAGTGGCATTTGAAATATAATTCTAATTGGAGGATTTTCAACTATACAGTACTGGCGGATTTTCAACATTACAGTACTGGCGATCGCGGATGGCTCAGTACCTGTTGACCCTTGGAGGAAAGGATTAAGGGAGTTGTAATTATACTTTTGGTACAGTCATGGCTGTTAGTCCTGCAACACCTCCGAATGAAACTGGCTCAAAAATGGTGCAAAACTATAACTGTATGTCTCTGTAATATTGGTTCATAAGATTCACTCTCATAGCTCACTTTCATTCACTTTTTGCAGAACTTTTGACCATGACTGTACATTGGAGGGCTACTGATTTCTCCTTAATATGCCATGAAACGGGGTCAGATTAACAAATAATAATGGTATCCTACTGCTTGAAATAGTTTGGAGGAATCAATTGGTCCTAATTTGCCAACAGTACTACACCCCCATAATAATAGGGTGGAAAATGGTACTAAAGCACTGGTACTCAACAATAATTAGTATTTAATGGAGGTGTACTTTTTTTTTTTTTTTTATCATCTGAAGGCGTTTGGGCACGGAATCAGCATGGTGGACGAGGTACTGGGGGTTAGGACTGTTCCAAATGTGTTACGGTAGTGATGTAGTGTTGTGGTACTGTAACTTCCACTTTATGGAGTTCCACTAGTTTTCACATTGGATTATAGTCAGGCAAATTTCCAGGCCAATACTTTAACAACTGAACATCATAAAAATCCAGCCAATTTACAGTAAATGTAGCTTTGTGGCAGTGTGCACCATCCAACATAAGAATATCACCAAGACACTTTTTCATACACTGCGATAACTCATCCAGAATTAGGTAAAAAATATTTTTTGTCCTTGTGTATGCGAACATTCTTTGGTAGAAACACTGATGTACTTACACCATGAAAGGAAAAGCACCCCCAAATCATAAGGGAATAGGGGTGCTTGACTGTGTGGCACGAGTCTGATAGAACCATTTGAATCTGTCTGCTCCTATCCCCCTCGCACCATCCGCGATCGACAGTACTGTACACTGCCTGTCCTGCTGATGTTATTGTCAGCCTTGTTATTATTGTATGTGCCCCAATTTATGTTGTCGTTAACCCAGAAGCTCACAGGAAATAATCGGTCTAAAGTTTTGTAGACGTAAAAATTAAGAGTGGTACTAGTATGTATTGAGTAAGTTGTACAGTATATGTGCATGGAGTTGTGGTATGGACCCAGGTAGTTATGATAGACAATCTTACCAAGGGAAGTACTGGGTATTGCTGCCAGGATGTGGAGACTTGAGGAATTGCCTGGAATCTTCTTCCAGCAATATTGGGGGAGTGTGTTGTGAATCGGGAGATTTGTTTGGTGGAAAACTGAAAACAAGCAATGAATGTTGAAAAACGGCTTCCAAGAGTTTGGGTGGTAGACCCTTTTGGAAGTGATTTTACTCATATATATTATTTATTATCATTATATATAGCCAACTTTCTGTTATAACCCAGAAAGTGTTACCAGTAGCTTGTCTTTATAGTCAGACTCGAGGGGACAGGCAGGGGGTCGTGCCCAGGGCGGGGTCAGTACCTCTACAGGTCGCCACCAGGTGGCTCCCATATCAGTACAGCGCCAGATTTGAATTTATATTACTTCTGATGATCTTCACGGAATAGACCCTTCTAGCCCAGAATATGCCTATACGGGGCCTGGGCTGGAGAAGGGGTGTATTCTATAGCAATAGCAATCCAGCTGTGCTGGTTCCACAACCAATAAATACAATTAGCCGTGACAAATGCACTAGTTTGACCATGTTTGATTAAATAGTCAATATTTTTATGTTATAAAATTAGCTTGAGTTTACCAGACCTAACCTAACCTTATCTAATCTGTACCAGGGCAGACTACCAGGACTTAACCTGGGCAAACATGGGGGAAAATTAAACATGGTCAAAATGCACTGTCACCTGGGAAATGACCTCATGAAACAAAAACAATCACTGACTATTACCGTTAATTTTTAATATTCTACAATTAGCGAAACCTAACCTGACTTGACCTGGGGCAGAATTCTGGGACTTAACTGGGAAAAATTACTGGAATCTAACTGGGACAAAATTTCAGGAAAACCTATCCAAGTACAGTACTGTATTTTAAATTAATGTATTTTCACCAACCCATCACCCCCAATTACCAACGTTCTCCCCCAAGATTGTTAGAAAGGTGGGTAATGCACAGAGGAAAACACACTAGAAAAATATATTGGTTAACTAGGGTTGTATGTTGTCTGATAGTAAGTTAAACCAATAACTCCTTTGGGATGGATAGACAAACCACCAGTAAAACTTTGCCATGTAAGGTGAAGAGGTTGTTACCGTACTGTACTGTTTTATTTTGGCCAGGGATTAAGAGGGAACACTGTATCACTCCACGTGATAATGATATGGTGTGAGATGTTTTATTGCTGTGTTGGCAAAGGAAATGGCTGGTGTTGACGAATTATATGTGATTTGTTATCATTTTGAACATGACAGTACTTTGATTTTGTTTATAGTCTGAGTGTGAAGCAGATTTGTTTGTGTACAAGTTTAAGAAAATGGAGGACTACTGATTCTTTCAAACAATGGTGTTAAGAGAGGGGGATGTGTTTTTTAGGATAGTTTGGAGGACCCAGTTGCCTTTCACTTCACCCAAACACCATAGATTTTCTAATTAAATGCTACCATTTATCCAAACTGTGCCACATAACAGAATTCCTCAATTGGGTGTTGTGTATTGACACTGTTCCACCATCTTTTATCAGCAACATCACAAATCATTATAACTTTCCACCATCTTTCACCAGCAATGTCACAGATTATTTTATAACTTTCTAGTTTAGACATTATCTAATATCAGTTATGATCATTTCAGTGTCGCCTGCCGAGCCAAGCTATATCTTGCCGTGCCACTCCTACTTAGCTTCACATCACCTCAAGAATCACAGTGAACCCTGACTATACACTGGGGTTATGTATTGAACCATTTGTAGTGCAACAGTGAGTATATTAAGGGTGATTAATGTGAAAAGTTAGTGAAAGAATAAGAAATAGGGAATATTTAAAAGATATGATCCTTTTTGGAGTGAGAGGGTAAGGTAATGAGTTTGAAATATTAGTGAATGATATGTGTTTGGTAAACATTTAAAATTATGGCCCATTGGAAAATAAGGGTAATGAGTGAGATATGATTGTGAATAAATAATTGTTTGAAAGTAAAATGGAAATAACTGAAATGTTTGTGAATTATTACGTGAATGGAAACAGACAGCATGGAGAGAGAAACACCAACATGGGACTAATCTGTATTGACATTTTTCCTAATCAGGCCACTCTTAGAATACAAAGCAGAAGGCATGCTTTGTAAGAGGAAAGTATCTGGTAGTTGGAACAGAGGGTTGGAGAGGGGATGAAAGAGGGTAGTGCATAACCAGGCATGCTTGTTGGTGACAGGGAAACTGTGGCAGGTAAGAGGGGTAAAGTTATACAGAGGACAGCATGATACATACATACACATTATATATTGGGTGATTCAAAATTATACCAACAAAATTACCGAGTGAAGTCCTGACATGATGATGAACACATTACGACATGAATTTTGTCCAAAAATGAAATATTAATTACTGACATGAAAGCCAAGTCCATTACTGTTGCCGAACAATCAGACACTTCAAATCAACCCCGTACCCCATACATATATATATAACGATAAGTAACTAAGACTACAGACAGTCCCCAACTTACTGAAGTAGGCTATTTGGTTCCTGAAGATCTTTTGTAAGTTTGATTTTTATTGTAACTCCAACTTTACTCTTTTACCGCCACCAGGCGGCAATTTAGATGAGGTTGAATGAAACCCGTCTTTTTGACACCAGTCTCGTATTTATTGCATTGTTGGTTCATTGAGTTATGGAATTTGGTCATAACCTGTCGAACAGAACAGGCAATATTAACATCAAATACATTCTCTATTACATACTTTGGTATTAGTATCAACTCAATATCATCTCAGTAGTATCCACTCAATATCCACATCAATATTTACATGATATCTCGGTTTTAGCCATCTTAATCATTTATTTCCTACTAGTTTAAAATTTGTTACTTACGTAATCCGGGTTGTATAATATCCCAGTCCTTAACACACTGATCACCTACACCAACCAATATCTCTTCCTCACTGCCTGTCCTGTGGCAACTGTGTGGCTGGGTGCTCTGCTCCAGCTTCACATATGTTCTTGGTTAACTGGCAAACACAAGAAGTCCCTCTCCCTCACTTTCTTCTTGTACAGTATATCTTGTCCATAACAATAAATATAATTTCTACACTATTTGCTATAGTCAATAAAACCATTGTTTACCTTGACCACATTTGAAATTCTGTCAATCTCGGTTGTTCCTGTTTTCACAAGTGTATGGCTAATATCAATAAGAATAAATTCATTTACATCTACTGTACTACACAATGTTGTACAGGCAGTCCCCAATTTGCAGTAATACATGTAATTGGTTCTTGAAGAGGTCTTTCATAAGTTGGCTTTGCAGGTATTCGTAAGTTGAACTTTGTTATTGCAAACTTAAATATTACTGTTTATGATTCACCAAACTGAAACCCTGCCCTGAATTCTATCAATCTCTGTAGTGCCCATTTTTATGCCTGTATGGTTAATTTAAGCAAGCATAAATTCAAAGGCTGTGGTATACTCTATACACAGTACTGTACTGAGGAAAGTACAACAGTATATAGTGTACTGGTTGGCCAAATTTCAGGGTAATGATCGTGAATTTTGTACAGCAATGTGGAACATCTAATAATATCAACCTAGTGGAAAATAGAGGATATAATGTCTTTTACAAAATTCCCCTTCCAGTCACTCAATCAGGCTAGGTTAGCCAAAATTGCTGTTGGTATTGTTGAAGTTCCTCAAGCTGTCTGGCCGAGCAGCCTCGAGCCTCTGAGGAAGGTCATGGCCTGAACCCGGCTCTCCCACAGTGCCCTCAGAGAGTATGTGTTGTGTTGTTGGGGTGAGTGTGATTGTGTACAGTACATTGCAGTCTTCCATAATGTATATAATGGAATGGGGTGCTATATTACATCTTTGACAGACATCCACAATGGCTATATCCAGCTTCTTCTGATATGTCAGAAGGGCTGGGTGGTGGCCACATCCCAGCCTGGCCAGGTGGACTCTATCCTCAAGGGGAAGGGAGGATTCAGATGGGTGGATGTCAGGAGGTGATGCAAGCAGCTGAGTGTTGTTCTTGAGTGGTTGGATGGATTGGTGAGTAATTTGAGTATGGATAAGTTACTGGAGACAGAGATATTAGTATTTGTGTATGGTATTGTGTACTGGGTGTATAGTTGTTGTAAAATGAAGTGGTGGTGGATACAAATATTTATTCTTTGTATATCCAGGGAATACTGTAAGATATATCATATTACAGTAAACTCTCATTTTACACCAGGGTTAATATATGTGAAATAGAGTGTGTAATGAATGTATGTACAAATGGTGTACACTATATTATACACACAATCATAATACCAGCATATTGTAATGAGGCTTTTCTATACACAGTTTCATTACACACCCATAATACTAGTGTAAAATGAGAGTTCAATGTTCAGTACCTATATTTAATGGTTTTTGTCAAATTTAAACCTTGCTCCCTCCCTACTTATTTTATACAATCCTTACTTAGTCTTTAGTTCTTTCTCTGTCTGTCACTAAGTATGAGGCATTGTAGGTTTTACACTGGTTTAGACATGCTTCATAGTATTAGACAAATAGACAAGTTTTACATTTGTTTTGTAATGGGAATAAGTTTCAATCCCCCAAAACATCTCAATCACAATAGACATATTATATTCCCTCTTGCAAATCTTTTACCGTCCAAATGAATTGGGTTGCATTTTGTACCATCCATGAAATAATTAGGTTGTATTTTGTTACAGAGTTGTGGAGTGCAGTTATACAAGAGACTTAACAACCTTCAATGTTCATCCTTCCTTTCATCTACAACAGTATAAATAACACTATACTGTAGTTACTGTGAGTATTTGTCTAGTTATACTGTGTTACCTGTGTTTGGTACAGTCATTTAAAAGTTCATATATACAGTACAGTGTTGGTGGTAAATCTGGAGCAACTGATTCCTCCTAACTGTTGCAAGCAATGACAGACCACCAGTATTTTTGTTAATCTAGTCGTTTCCTGGCATACTTTGGAGAAATCAAGGCACTACATTTTACATTGCAGTGCCTTGATTACTCCAAAGTATATGAACAAAAATAATGGTTGCTTGTTATTACTTGGAAAAATTTGGAGGAATAATTTGGTTCAGATTTACCACCAACACTGTACTGTAAATGTAGACTTCACATACAGTTTTGTTATCACTATGCTCGAGTTCTTTTGCATCAGACTGTACAAGTAATTTTCTGTAAGGCTCACTTTGTTTAAAGGGGAGATGTTTTTTTGTTGGTGGATTGGATGATCTGCCATTCCTCCAAACAGATCCCACATTGGAACAGCCATGGCTGATAATGCTGGACCAGGGCCAAGGAGTGTTGGAGAGCAATTGAACAGAGTTTTTCAAAGTGAGTCTTCTAAACCTCTCTCAACTTTTGAGAATGGTTTGGAAAATTCACTTGTTCAGTTGCTCTCCAACACTTCTTGGACCCTAGTCCAGCACTATCAGCCATGGCTTTACCATTTAGGGAGTGTCTCCCCTTAACATAAGCTTAATTATTATTGCACTGAATGATTTACATAATATACAGATGGTATGTTCTCAGCTTTACAGGTGTGAAGAGGAGAAAATATAACACATTGGTGTAATAAGAGGATAAAATAAATAATTTATTTTTATTAGAACACTTCTATATCCTGAATATCAAATATTTTATACCTGTATGGTTATGATACTTTGTTGACACTCAGACCAGTATTATAAGGATGTAGGGTTCATATATAATTTTTTGGGGATAGTACAGTGTTCTTGGTAAATTTGGAGCAGTTTATTCCTGCAAGCAAAAACAGGACACTATTGCTTTTGTAAATCTGATCCCCTTTTTCCTGGCATACTTTAGAGGAATCAAGATGCTCTAATATACCAAAAGTGCATTATCCCCCTAGTGTAATTACAATCCTGTGTGCGAGACAAATTACACACAGTAACTAGTGATGCTTGTACTGTTGTTGATGGAAGGATGAATAATGACGGTTGCTAAGTCTCTTGTTCATCTGCACTCCACAAACTCTGAAACAAAATAAATAAATAATTACGGATGGTAAAAAATACAAATGATTTAATACTTTAGAATTACTGCAAGAATTACCAATACTTCGACAAACATGGAGGCAGAGGAGAATTCTGCCCTAGCCACACCATTGAGAGTACCAGCCAGGTGTTATACATACCACACAATAACAACACCCCTTACGACCGATCGCCCACTTAAGGCGGCAAAAGAAATTTCGGCCTCAAAGCCGATTGACGCCCTAATTTAATATTCCATAAATAACTGCATGGGCGACATATAGCCACAACATTGGTGCCATGGGTTAAAATACGCTAGTGAGCGCCTAGTTTCTTTTTGTGGGGGTAACTATAGTATGTCAGCGTCGCCCGGTTATGCACTTTGACGCGCTCTCCTACGCTTATGGATGGCGATAGGACACTTCTGTTTGCATATTCTGGAGTGTGAAAACAATCTCTACAAACAAGAACATATTTAACATCTGTCATACTTTAAAATATGACATGTTTTTGCAGTAGCATAATACAGCCGTATTCTGGGATTGCAATCGTAAGGGGTTAATTAAGGGGAGATTTTCTTGTTGGTGAAATGGAAGGTCTGTGATTTCTCCAAACTATGCCATGAAACAGATCCCCTCTTAGTATCATTGAGGGAGTCTGTTTCCTGGCATAGTTTGGATTTACAAAAGAATCTGCCCTTAATCAGTGGACCAAATCAATCCAAATATGAGTAAAGTGCTGTTATATTACTATACTTAAATAAATGAATGGGTCATAGGATCTTTAGGGAAAATCATGTAGGAATGGACACATAAGCTGCAGCAGACCAGAATTGGTGCAGTGGAAATGAGTTACTTGAGAAGAGTATGTGGTCTGATGTTTCACGTACTGCTCCACCCTGTTGTGACCCCATCCCTTCATAATTCTCCCTAAAGATCCTATGACCTGTCCCTCATTTATTTCTACTTACAACATTAAGTAGTCTGCAGATGTGGTTCTTAATGAGCAGGTGCTGTAGAACATAGGAGTTGTGTCAGGTGCAGCTTCTCAGATGAAGGTATGAGGGCAGAGTTACATCCTGGTGTCAGACCTGTAAGAAAGACGATAACTATAAACATGTGTTCACTTGAGATTCTTTGGCTCAATAGTGTAAACATCCCAGGAAGGCACAAAAACACCTCAAAGCTTTGTATGGAGGTACAATATCTTTTCTCCTTTACTATTATCCTGATCATTCCGGAAACCTCTACTGTACCATATTACACCTACACCCTGAAACCAAAGTCCTCAAGATCAAAGACCACTTTGACATGAGAGGCACACAAACACTTGCTGCAGCCTCCACAAACCCACACTAAGCTACATGGCAGAACACGCACATGCCAAGGAACATCAAAACAACACCCAGTACACAAATACTATTATCTCTTACATCCTGCCCACCCCAAACCAGTCTTCAGAAACATTTCCATACTCAAATCACTCGCCAATCCATCCAAACACTCTAGAACAACACTCAGCTGCATGCACGACCTCCCGACATCCACCCATCTGAATCCTCCCTTCCCCTTGAGGACAGAGTCCACCTGGCCAGGCTGTGATATATCAGAAGAAGCTGGATGGAGCCATTGTGGATGCAACACAGCACACCACATTATGGAAGACTGCAATGTACACAACCACACTCGCCAACAACACAACATACACTGTCTGAGGGCACTGTGTGAAAGCCCGGCACAACCCATGGCCTTCCTCAGGAGCTCTGGGCTGCTCGGCCAGAGAGCTTGAGAAACTTCAACAACAATAATTTCCTTCTCTAGGTGTTACCCAGGATAACCCATCATCCATGACAGTCTTTAATATCCAGGTTCACTTGTACACCTCCTGAGAATCAAACTACAGTAGGCTAAAAATAAGTCAAACACCAGTTGGCTCGCAGGATGCCAATATGAGGGGTCTGTGGGGCAGGAGGCCATTCTGCCCCGGGAATTAATTAAGGATTTATCTTTTAATGGAAATTTTTTTAATGCATTGGTCACTCTAGTAGCCTACATTATTATTGTAGACTACCACCGATACCTTCTATATGCCACAAATCTACACTTCCTCAGAGTAAATGCTATTATGCACCATGTTTTTTCTCATCTCCAGTAATCTGCAAAATGACTCTACCCCAAGTCTATGCTAGAGAAATGTGTCCCAATTAAGTATTTGGGCTGCTAAACAGTTCACTGGGCTGCCAGAATAGATTTTACATTTGGCCTACATAGCAAATGAGAATGAAAGATTGGTGAGGGAGAATGTGATAAAGCAGAGGTAGGATAGCAAGCAAACTACCAGGCAAAATCTTTGTCACAGCATATGATTTAAAAAAAATAATTAGTTAGAACTTCTGCTTAAACACAGCCAATTAAGCTCAAGATAAGGTTACGATATTCCGCATAGGCAAGCCATTTCCCCAACCCCAATACTGGGTTACTGGAAAAATGTTTAACTTCGAATTTCATATTTCAATGAAAATTGAAATAAACAGGACAAAAAGCACTTGTTAGCAGGAAACTCAACCTAACCTAATTATTCATGGCTACTTTCAGTAAATAAATAACACCTGTCCTTTAGGACCTAACATACTTAACTTAGGCACACAAAGTTAAGAAATAATTAATAATCTTAACTTTTAACTCCTACAGAGCCTAGTCATTATAAACACTATTTTTTCATTCCAATTTTTAGTTCTTTTAGCCTTTGACCAAAAGGAGTTTCCCAGCAAGCTCCCGTAAATTAATAACAGTACAGACACTAACTCAAATATGAAAAATACTGTAATATTTTAACAGTTAATGCAAAACCGAATCTGCATTGCACTAAAATTAATGTCAGTGACCAGACCCTGGCGAATGATTGAAGCTATGAAATAATCTCTAAACTGTTACTGCAAAATGGAATATGAATTAAATGGTCTTGGATCAGACCCAAACATTTGATTCAAATATAGCAATTTAGTGATCCAGATCATATGGGGATTTAACTGAGTTCCATGAAAAAAACCCTGAAAGAGCATCAACCGCCTTCATAACCAAGTTCAGAAATTTACACCCATCAGTTAACAGGCAAGGGACTCAAACAAACTACAGTACCTAGTTGCCATTTGCTATTGTGGATTGTAGAAGCTTTCTTACCATTGGTCTTGGGCTAATTAGAAAGTAATTGATTAATTTAATGTTGGAACTATGTTTGCAAGTTCTAATGTTAATTGTATAACCCCAGTTTGTGGAGTTTACAGAATTTTCATCTAGTTTGTTGGATTTGTTCCTTACATTCCTTTAACATTCTGGCCTAGATTTCATCTACATGGGCCATGAGATATTTGTGCCTTTAGTCCATTTAGCTCTTTGACACATTTCAAGCATTAAGTTAGCACCTACCATCACCAACTGTCCGAAAGATACCTGCAGCCTGAGAGTATCCATTCCTCTAAACTATACCAGACATCAGATCAATAAAACATAAGTTCAGAGCAGAACTTACAAAACCTAACCTCTGATTCACCCAAGTACACAGCCATAATACCAATACTAAATGATTTACTAACCTATTCACAATCCCATTCAAGGGATCCCAGGTACTGGAATAAGGAGACAAAGTAATCCATGCTGGAAGGACGGCCGATGATCCATGATGGTAGTGACAAGCCAAAAAGGCCTGTTCTTCGAATCTATACAGGCCTTACAGGGTCCCAGGAAATGGTCAAAGGCACAGAGGAGTCCATATATACACTGCAAAGAAAAACAAAGTTAATAAACAGAATATTGGCCACTTACTGATATAACAGGGTGCTATGTAAAGCTCTAATTTTTATCCCACTGCTTACCAGTGTAAAGCCAGTGTCATGCCCTGATTTTAACTTGTGACAAAACCTCCCTTTTAGATGAGAATTTGGTAGCATAAGGGGGTTTTGTTTTTTTGGGCAGAGACCTTTATTAATGGTTATCAAATACTCAGGGGCTAACTTGCTTTAGTACTCACCTCCTTGTGGGTTACCTTGTCTGGTTATAATAATTATCATGATGTAAAGACACTACTCTGGGAGAAATATATCACTAATTAGACTTTAAACTACCACTGATTTTAATTTTACTGGCCTCAAAGCACTACTCCGGGAGAAATAAACCACTAATTAGACTTTTTACACAACTACTGATTTTAATTTTACTGGCCTCAAGCAGGTTCAATGCTGTACGTCCTGATGGTACAGTCACAGTCCAATGTCCTGCATCGGGTGTATGACCGTGAATCTTATGAACCAACATTACACACACTAACAGTTATAGTTCCGTATCATTTTTCGAGTCCGTTTCATTGGAAGGCGTTACAGGACTATTGACCGTGACTGTACAATAAACATGGAGGAGATATAGACCTTAATTGCTCACTCTACCTTATTATACAGCACTGCAGTGGTGAATATTTCTGCACCTGGTTACACAGATAGTTAATTAAGAGCTTCAAACCTAACAAAATACAGCACGGGGCAGTCACTATACTCTTTCTAGTGTATCTTGGCCCCAGGGGTGGGGACCGTGAGGTTGGGAGGAGTCTACGCTCTGTCCACCATCACCTCTCTATCTCTGTCTTTCTCCCTAATGATGACCTCTCTCACATCAACTATTATTAAATGATATATTTTCATAAATAAGACTGTATAGTTTCATGAATGATCTGTATTTCGAGGGTAAAACAATTAATTTGAACTTTGTATACCTTCCATTACACTTGGAAATGTGTGATATTAATGCGGCGATGCCTACCATACATCCCATGTGGTCAGTGGGTCACCCAGGTAGCCTATAATTCAACGAGGAGGAATATTTCTCATCTTGTAGGGTAGGTGCAGAATAGCTTAGCTTGGTTTCCCCAACTTCCAGAACATTTCATGTAAAACTCATAGGGAAAAATTTGACAAAACTTGTATGGTTAGTTTTCAAATTATAAGCTGAGGGACATGCAGGGAAAAAGGCGGGAGGATGAGAGAGAGAGAGAGAGGTCATGTGGCAAGAGCGTGGACTCGTCCTGACCTCACCCCATGGGCCAAGATAAGCTGCAGACTATAGTGGACACAGATACCAGCTAACTAGTGAAATGAGGGGGGGGGGGATACATGTGTAGGTGGTGACTGTGAATGTGTGTGCATTAACAATCTATGTATCACCTTAACCAGCTAACTAGTGAAATAGGGGGATGACTGTGTGTGTGGACCACGTGGCTGGTTTGGCTTGCTCAGAAGAATCTCAGACCCGATGTAGCAAAGGGCATGAATGAAGGACTCGCAGTGTTGCCAGCTCTGCTTGATGAATTTCCCTTTTTGCCTAAAAACTTCTGGAATAATTTCCCAATAACACATGTGCGAGATATCTAATTTTCACTGTGATAATCGATCTTATGGTCAAATTTCCATAAGTTTTGAAATAGGTCTTACCTTGCGCAACTCCCGGTAGTCTGCTAAGGTTAGGTCCCGGTAGTCCGCTAAGGCTAGGTTCCGGTAGTCTGCTAAGGCTAGGTCCCGGTATTCTGCTACAGTTAGGTTCTGGTAGTCCGCAAAGGTTAGGTCCCGGTAGTCTGCTAAGGTTAGGTCCCGGTAGTCTTCCACGGTCCAGATTAGGTTAGGTAAGGTCTGTAATTCTAAAACAAACTAATACTATCTGTGCTTGCCAAAAATTGGAAAACCAGATTCAACTTTTGCCAAAAGCTGGGCAATGGGGTAGCCTATGGGCAAAACAGGCTATTTGCACAATAAATGAGTGTTAAAATCGAACGAATCAAATGAAAAACTATATTTTGTCTGAAAATCTCGCACATGTGTAACTGGAAAATTTACCAAATTCCCTGTTTTTACTTGAAGATAATTGTATATTTACCATCTTGATATTCGTCTTGTAGACATTTCCCCATGAACTAACAACAATCTATATATAATTCCCTCATTGATAAAGGTTAAAGGTTAAAGGTCCGCCAATGAGTGGCAGTCAATGGGACAGAGTGTATCACACACTATGTGTATGAAACACAACTATAGCACGCATCACAAGGATGATGAGTGGCCCAAAGACCTCTCCACCCACGTGAGACCCGAGTCAGCTTCAGCTATGGCTGCGTAAGCAGGAAGACCTCAGACAGCTGACTCAAACCCCCCACCCCCTGCTCACAGGGGTGGTAACCTCTGGCATCAGTGAAAGATTTTTATCGTGTCCCGAGCAAGGATCGAACGCTGGGCCGCAGGATTGCAGCCGCAGACTCTAGCACTGTGCTAGCCAGAAGCTAAAACTCTAATTCCCCATACTTGGCAACATTACGAGTCCCTCACCGCCTCTCTACACATTCACTGCACCAGGGATTCGAAGGGTTTTAACTTTTGCCAAATATTCCATTTCCAATTGCATACCGTAATTAGTTACCGACGCTCAATCAAGAGACGGTTAAAATTTTACCACAATTTTGGAATTATTTCCGAATTACACATGTGCGAGATATCTAATTTTCACTGTAATTCATGTTCTTAGGGTCAAATTTCTGTAAGTTTGATATTGGTCTTACCTAGCACAACTCCCGGTAGTCTGTTAAGGTTAGGTCCCGGTAGTCTGTTAAGGATAGGTCCCAGTAGTCTGCTAAGGTTAGGTCCTGGTAGTCTGCCAGGTAAATATTGAAAGAATTACCGTTATTGCGTACGGTTTTTCTACCTTCATTATCCACTTATTTAGACCATTCTAAGACTATTTTCTTCTATGGCATTTCCTCCACAAATGCCCCATTTCCAAGATAGGGCATATTCAAATGGGGCATTTTGAAATTAGCCTGACCTTACCTAGGCCACAGCAGACTACCGGGACCTAACCTGGGCAAACTACCGGGACCTAACCTTGGCAAACTACCGGGAAATAACCGTGGTAAAGTACAGGAAATGACCAGGGCAACTGGGACCTATAAAACACTGTTACAAAATGGAAATGGGGCATTTGCAGAGGTAATGCCATAGAAGAAAAGGGTAAATATTGAATGAATTACCGTTATTGCGTACGGTTTTTCTACCTTCATTACCCACTATTTTAGACCATTCTAAGACTATTTTCTTCTATGGCATTTTCTCCGCAAATGCCCCATTTACAAGATAGAGCATATTCAAATGGGGCATTTTGAAATTAGCCTGACCTTACCTGACCTGTCCTAACCTAACCTAGACCGCATCAGACTACCGGGACCTAACCTGGGCAAACTACCGGGAAATAATCGTGATAAAATACAATAAATGACTGGGGCAAAATACTGGGACCCAGCCGGATCTGGCAACACTGCTGCAAAACGGTAATTCTTTCAATAAATACCAAGAAAAGTCTTAGATTTGTCTAAATAAGTGGGTAATGAAGGTAGAAAAACCGTACGCAATAACGGTAATTCTGTCAATATTTACCATAATTTTGTCTGGCGCTAAAAACCTCTTAGAATTTACTCTCGTGTCTATACTCCATTCCCTGTTTAACTCCAAAAGCATTATAGCCATTCTTAACGTTAATGTTTCATAGTTCCCAAACATTAAGAGAGTTCCATGAAAATACGTCTAAAAATTTGAGTTTATAGTAATTTTTTCCAACGACACTCTAAAGTTTATATTAGTAATCACGTACGGTAACCCACCACAGTATTAACCATTCCCAAAATTAGCTGGAGATCAAAAACTGTAAACTACAAACAATAAAGGTAAATATTGAATGAATTACCGTTATTGCGTACGTTTTTTCTACCTTCATTATCCACTTATTTAGACCATTCTAAGACTATTTTCTTCTATGGCATTTTCTCCGCAAATGCCCCATTTCCAAGATAGGGCATATTCAAATGGGGCATTTTGAAATTAGTCTGACCTTACCTGACCTGACCTAACCTAACCTAGACCGCATCAGACTACCGGGACCTAACCTGGGCAAACTACCGGAACCTAACCTGGGCAAACTACCGGGAAATAATCGTGATAAAGTACAATAAATGACTGGGGCAAAATACTGGGACCCAACCGGATCTGGCAACACTGCTGCAAAACGGTAATTCTTTCAATAAATACCACAATAAAAATGAATATATGAAAGTCTAGAGAAAGCTGAAAAAACAACAAGAAGATTCCTCACCTTACTGCTCCAGAAGTTCACATGTCAACCTCTCTCCCAACTCATGCACACAATGACTCCCCACAACAATCTGCCTGTAGACTGTAGTCCTGATATACTTTCATCCGACCACAGCACGTGTTTTCAACCATAAACAGTCCAGCTTGTGAGCCTCCGTGAGGAGATGAGGAGAGGCTTCAGGCTTGAGGAATGAGGGCAGTAACAAGATGGCTGGGCAAGGACTCGGGGTCTCGGAGAGGAGGTGATGGAGGCGGTACTGAATGGTCTGTACAGCCACTACCAAGGATGATAGAGTCAGATAGACTATTTGGCCACTGCTTCCACCAACTTCGTATACATATTTTTCAAATCCTTCGCTGTCAGCCGTAGGTTCCTTGTCACTGCTAATTTCAGCAAGCGATCAGACAGCTTAGTGGTCTTCCCAGGCCTCTCAGAGCTGCTTATGCTTGGGAATTGTGGTGGGGGTAAGTTGCGGGAGGCAGCGAGACGCATGATGGTTGCCTTTCGAAAGTCGGCCCGTCTGCTGCACAATTTCCTTGATAGGCACTTTTTCTTCCTTCAGAGCAAGAATTCTAGTCTTTTCTTCATCAGTGAGTTGCTTAGGGTCCATGATGAGTGAGTGGTAGTGGTACTGGACTTAGTTGACAACTGGGTCGTGACTAATGATGCGGTACAAAAAAAATGTGACACTCTTCATTGGACGGGGAGAAGTGCGACTGAACCATCTGACTGTCTGACAGCAGACTACCTTAATCGCGGGTTCACAACTTCACACGGGGCAATTTGTGGCCGTATAGTCGTTTTGTGCCAGATTTTCGCGCTCACTTTGACAACCTCAAAGTATATAATAGGTAATAATAGATAATTTAACTACGATATTGCTACATCAATCAATTACTGAAAGATAATGATAATGTTATTTGCCGGCGGATTGGTCGCAACCCAAACCTTGAAGCTTGAGCGAGATCCATTGTCTCCAAATAGTGATTGAGACACACGTGATGCACGCAACACTAGGT
This sequence comes from Petrolisthes cinctipes, assembly GCA_033782935.1. Classification (NCBI taxonomy): domain Eukaryota; kingdom Metazoa; phylum Arthropoda; class Malacostraca; order Decapoda; family Porcellanidae; genus Petrolisthes; species Petrolisthes cinctipes. Next base: position 52,785 of record JAWQEG010004634.1, on the reverse strand, counting down.
AATCTCGGGGCCTCGTTACAGGTTAAATGACAGTGTATCAGTCCCGAGGTGTAGGTCTGACTCATCGTGAATCCATCCATATGTATTGTACAGTTGGCGGCAAAAGTCCTGTCGCCTCACTTGCTTCACCGAGGCACTCGATGTTCATAGACTCAAAATTGTTAGGTGTAGAAAACGTGATATTTCTCGACTCTATGAACACTGCATGTCTCAGTGCAGGTGAGGCGACAGGACTTCTGCCGCCGACTGTACAGTACTATTGGCCACACGAATTCGTACACACGCTGTTGTTTTCGAGGGTCGGTTTACAACATAATAAAAAAGGGAAAACTATGTAACTGCAATACAACAATCTTATTAGGTTTGTTGTTTTGCAATTACAGTGTCACATGGTAAACTATTCATTGCAGTACTTCCAGAATATAATGACCTCTCTTTCCATATTCCCTGTGTACGGAAGAATACCTGTGGCCAACCATACAGATAAATAAACCATGAGCAAGGGATATTATCTGTTATTACAAGATATGACATGCAAGACATACTGTACACAAATGGCGGACGTATGGCCCATCATTATTATTATTATCACACGCAAAGACTTGGAGGTAAACATAGGGAAGGAAAGAAGAGGTAGGGAGAAGGTTTAGTCAAAATATGAGATGGAAAATAAATGATTAGCATCGTTCTCAGCTTTGTAATGCATCATATATTATACTTCAGGCGATGTAAATGTGCTATACGTATGTTTGTGCTGATATTTTAGAACAAGAGAAGTCAAAGATTAATTATGGCTTCTGTGCATAAAAAAACATCACTATATGTTTGTTTTCTGTTCGTGCTGACATATTATAAGAACAACACAAATCAAAGGAATGTATGTATGGTTTTTCCTTGCATCAAAAATCATCACTGTGCACACTCATTTTCCCGCCAGAAGTAGCAACAAATATTGATAGGAACATCAAACATCGTAATCGGAGAAGGGAATAAAGATCGAGGAAGGAATAAAGGGCTTGCGTGCTTTTTCTGGCCGCCATATCTTATCAATCTCTTGTTCATGATTTCAGGTTTCGTGTTTCCAGTCACGAATAGTATGATGATATAAGTTACAGACACACGTGTAGTACAGAGTACAGTCTTGTACAGTTGAAGGTAAAAAGTTTCGATACACACGAGGCGACAGATTAACATATGTGACAGATTATTCCTTTATAGATATATTATACTGCATATTTATTCACTGCGCCATCCCTGTATAGATATTGTAATGAGCTGAATTGTATTCCTTGGACTAACAAATATACTTTCGGATGGGTTGAGACCTGTTCTAACTTATCAAATAATAAACTATCATAAAAGATATCAGAAATTAAGGGGATAGTATACTTTTGGCACATTTGAGTGCCTTGATTCCTCCAAAGTATGCCAGGAATCAGGACCAGATTAACAAAAATAATGGTGTCCTGTTGCTGAGAATAGTTTGGAGGAATAATTATTTCCAAAAATGTCAAATGCTAAATGCTAAATATGTATCTGGCTTCACACAGCCTTGAACTGTCATCTGGCACATGTTCTACCGACCTTTGGTCAAGCTAAGGCTAAGGTTAGGATTGCATCGGCTACTTGAGAGGATAATACACTTTTAATACATAAGGGCGCCTTGATACCTTCAAATTATGGCAGGAAACAGGACCAGATTAACAAAAATAATGGTATCCTAAGGATTAGAATTATAGTTAGGAGGAATTAGTCGCTACACATTTACCAACACTGTACTATCTCCTTAATAATAATAATAATAATAATAATAATAATAATAATAATAAGTACAGCTACTAATAAAAGCACTGTCAGTCACCTCACATGCCAATCAAGTCTTGAACCCCATAATTATGATACCGTAAGCTTCACTGAATGCGTTTGTTCCATCATTTTTCCCTTTATTATCTTTCAAAATGCAATCGGTAAGGCGACAGACAGCGATTATGTTGGCAAGTGTACTGTACTGTCCACACGATAAAAAAAAAAAAAAAAAAAAAAAAAAAAAAAATAATAATAATAATAATAAAATAAAAAGTACCTCTTTTTTTTTTTTATCGTGTGTAAGTTGTTTGAAAACTAGAGAGTTACTGATTCCTCCAAACTATAACAAGAAACAATTCATCCTCAGCTTGGAGTAATTAGTATCTACCAATTTGCCCCAAAAGAATAAAGTAATTACAATCTACATACATCTCTTTACTGTATAGGAGTCCTGACTGGTTCCTCCTGCTCTTAATTAAGGTGATATTGGTGATATTCTTGTCTTGTAGTTAAATTGGGGGGTTCCCGATTCCTCCAAACTATGCCAGAAGATCACAATAGGGGATATGTTTTGTGGCAGAGATCAGAAGAATCATTGTTATTATGACAGCCCTACACACTGGGCCAATTGTGCTGAAAATTATTGTAGTGCTGTTGATTCCTACAAAATGTGCCACAAAACAGACGATGGTGTGTGTGTACTTCATTGAACTGATTTCGCGCATAATTTGGAGAAATCCGTAGCCTTCCCTCCCTCCATACTGCACAGACACAAAGGAATGATTACCTCCCTAACAGAGCATTCGTCCTCACACACCTGTACAGTCACGCCCTTGTCCTGCAACACCTAATAAAACGACCTCGAATACTGATGCAAAACTTTAGCTGTTGGTGGTCTCTGTAATATTAGTTCTTAACATTCACTCAAGTGGCTCACTCTCATTCAGGCGATGCAGGATTCTTTAATGTGCTGTTCAGCTGCCTACACTCGTAACGAGCACAGCGTCGGGTAGGTGGGTTTGGCGAAACGTGGCACCAGTCTTTGTTTATTCGTACTACTATAATATGGTTGAGTTCTATCCATTAATTTACTATTACTACAAGTAAACGAACACAGTGGTGCCACATTTCGTCAAACCCACCGGACGCTGTGCTCGTTACTATTATAGTGGAGGTCAGGAAACCGTACCCACCAGGAGATTAATAACAAGGTCTCGTCTATCTACATCACAAGGCCAAGGAAGAAATACACTGCCAGGAACATGATGAGGGCGACTGGAAACAAAATCTTCATTGCTGCGTCCACACGTGAATAACGCCGGTTCTTGCTCTGGTCTTTTTTCTTGGGAGACGAGGCTCTGTAGTGGTGACTTCCGACACTGAGTGTCATGTTGGGTGTACACATCTTGGCCCATTGTTGTGGCTTTTTGTCGTGGTGGTGATCTTCAGAGCTTCGCAACAGAATGAGCAGCACGGTGTGGCTTATGCATATTATAAACACACACACTATGCTGAAAGAAAGCCATATATCGATGAGGGTAAAGTAGGAGACACGGGCCATGGAGGAGGATGCCGTAGAGAGGAAGGTGGAGAGGACTAAGAGAGCAGTGACGGAGACCATAATCCTGTCCGTGAAGTCATCGAAGTTGAAGAAGAAAGTGGCATAGGATATCAGGATGAGAAGGAGCGTGGGCAGGTAGATGCTAATGATATAGTAGCCGTACAAGTGGCGAAAACGCGTCGTCAACACCAGATGCTCCTCACCGCCGTCGTACAGGGGAAATTGTTTCAGTGCCAGTGTCATGTTTTCCACCTCGTACTCCAGTAGACGTGAGCGATAAAGAGGCAGCGTGGTAATGTTTCCAACCACCACGTTCACATATAAAGGCATGAATAAGTAACAGGTTTGTGTGTCGAAGGGAAACTTGTACAGGTCAGGGTCACACGTCGATGTCACCACCACTTGTGAGAGTAGATGTAGTTTTACCGCCGATCCATCGAATTCATCTGTTGACATATAGTTAGAATCAGTCTAAAGGCGTATTTAGTTAATAACAATGATTCAGTAATAATAATAATAACAATAATAATAATAATATTAACAATATTAACAATGATGACAATAATGATAATAATGCACCTGAAGGCAATTTTACTCACTATTATGCTATCGTTAATTGATGATTCTTCCAACCTGCGGCACAAAGCAGGCCACATAAACATACCTAATTATTATGATAGTTGGTACAGTCATCACCAAACGTCCTATCACCTCTTTGGTCTGTTGGTTACCTCCTATATTCAGACATACAGTAGTGTCGTGAATGTGACCTACTTGCCTGCTCCTTCTACTTGACTCTGATGTACCCAAATGTATGTGACCTACTTGACTCAGATGTACCCAGGTGAATGTGACCTACCTGCCTGCTTCTTCTATTCGATTCTGTGTACCAAGTGAATGTGACCTACTTGCTTGCTTCTATATGACTTTGATGTACTCAAGTTGACCTACTTGCCTCTGATGTGTACCAAATGGTTTATACAAGCCTCCAGATGGGAGTTTTGCATATTTCCCCAACAGCATAATTACCATCATCTGACACAGAGTGATGACATTTGACACATAGTGATGACATCTTGCCTCTACACTGTTGCTGACTGATTAATTGCAGGCTGATTTTATCACGGAACAATTATACTACTTTTTTCTTCCTTTTTTTACCTGGCTCACCAAGTACCATCACCTATATTAAATTTCTTGGTTTACTGGATAAAAGCAATTCAATCCAAGACATAAGACGTCAGGAGTTTGCAAAAGTTGGGACTTCTACAACCTATACACACAGGAATGTACGCAAACGTGTATCTAAAGTCATATTACTTAGAAAGGAATTGGTGCATTGTCATTTGATAAGAAAATGCAACAAAGTCAACAATAGGGATAGTGTAAAATGTGTCAGTGAACAAGAGATTACTAATACGTCTATCTTAACATTTTATAAGTGATATTTTTACCTCCAAGAACACTAGAGAGTCTATTTGGGAGTGGGTTGCCATCCTTCCTGACGGTCAACATTTTCCCCATCGTGTGATGATCCCCAGTGGCTCCCAGGGCGCTTATGAACACAAGTGGTGGGGTCCAGATCTCATCCAGTCCGAGGGAAATAATGTAATCTTTTTCCTCCTCCTGTACCCAGAAGAACCTGAGTCGTGGATCTTTCCAGCGCATGTGAATCTTCAAATCAACAGCCAACTTCATTTCTGTAATACTATATTTGCGGAAGTTGATCACTTCTACATCAAACTCGACTGCAAAGGGGCCTTCCGAGGTTGAGGCTGGAGGTACCTTTTGATACTCTAATGGCACTAAGAGACGTCTGTCGCAGTGTTCTTCATCGCTGTTATCTGGGCAGTCGAATTTCGAATCACATACTTTGTTTTCTGGTATACATGAGAGGTCCCGGCATGTATACTGACCAACTGGGCAAGGAGTGATGAGTAGCTCTTCCTCTTGGCCAAACTTTCCATGCCCTTCGTCCCATATCCTCCACTTGTTCAGTCCGAGAGGAAGATACAATGTACCATCCAGGTTCACTCTGACCTCGGTGAAAGGCGTACGAATGATGTTCCAATGTTTGTTTTCCAGCCGCACGAGGGTTCCAGTGTGGTCACAGAGTACCAACTCACCTTGCAGAGTTGCACGCACCCACAGGGTATTCCCAAAGGGAGATTTATCGTATAAGCCTCGCACGAGATATTTCTGCAGTGGAATCTCGCATATGAGATCATACTTTTTATCAAATGTCTCGTCCCAAGAATCGTAGACGATATCATAGACTACCACAGCGTCTGGGTTCCTCTGGTTTCCTTGTTTGTAAAATGCATTCTTGTTCCTGGTATCATTGAGTTTGATACCAGAATACAGGTCAACCCAGCCTGACGTAGGAGTACTAATCCCCAGCATAACTAGTGGGAAATCATTGTCAGGGTCTTTAATAAGCACCTTCTCGGCGAACAGCTTCAGGTGATCATTGTAAGTGTCGTTTGTTGGTGTTGGGAGGCGGCCACCCAGAACACGGCACAGCTTGACACCATCATCCCTTTGGTGTTTCCCCAGGGATATCAATATGTTGTTGTTGTTGGTGAAGTGGGACAAACTGCACATGTTCTCTGTACTGTTGTCCATCATCCAGACAACATTATCATTCACCATCCACTCACTTGGGACACTGAAAGAGATGTTGGGAGCCCTGTCTTGGTATTCACACGACGCCACTTTCTCCACCTCGTCAGCGGAAAGGACCTCACTCCATACACTGAACTCGGCCACCTGTCCAATCAGAGGCTCGGCCTGAAATATGGTTTGCGGCTGTTGTGATTTATACTGTCCCAAGGCAACATAGCCGCCCCCATTACCCCAGGACCCCATATCAAAGGTCACTGGCTTCATTTCCAGCAGCATACCGTTTTGATAGACCGAGTACTGTGAGGTGATTGCATCGAGGACAATACAGTAGTGTGACCACAGGAGGAAGTTTGGTTGTGCACGAACAACAAGTTGTTCATAAGGGATGAAGATGTACAACTTGTCCAGACTGTGAGCTGCCGGAAGATAAAAAATGAGGGCATTATAGAATGTACAGTACATATGTTGATTTTGGTATGGTTACCTACCTCTTTATTTTTTTCTATACATTTTTTGATAAGGTAACAGCAAGGGCAAAACTAACCATTCACGATTGCCTGGAAAATTGAAGAACAGATAATTGATTCACATAAAACTAGTTTCGCTACACAAGCCTTTTGAAGACAAGCAGAAAGGTCGAGGTCATTCCATAATTTCGCAGTGGATTCCCGTCAGATTCATAAATGCCTGAAGTTGATTGGCTGGGTATAATTAAGGAGCTGGAGTCAAAATGTAGGCCAGGGATTCCTCCAAACTACGCCTCGAAACAACTCCCTCCAAGTATAGTTACTATTTCATGGGACATGGTGAAGGAATCAGCAGCCTTCAATTTTACATAAGGCTATCCACTATCACAGGCGTGTCCCTTACGCAACCTCTAGCAACGAGGCTATGTATTATTGACTATGGTATTCTTGTTGTCGACGGACTGTAGTGTATGGTATAATAATTATGGTTTCGTGCATAGATAAAATTAATGGGACTTGGAGAAGTAAGAACACTCATATCTATCCTTCTCTCTCTCACATAAATACACTAGAGAAATCATGTACTACAGGCCAATAGAGTCCATTAACTAGAACCCACCACCACTAAGGGAGGATATGTACAGTTGGTTGAAGCTCCTATCCTACTCTGAATTGTCAATAAACCAACACACAAAGGCGGCTGAATTTAAGGGATAGCATACTTGTGGTACACTACATTAGAGCACCTTGATTCCTCCTAAGTATGCTAGGAAACAGGACAGGAAAAGCTTGGAGGAATCAGTTGCTCCAGATTTACCAGCACTGTACTGTACAACCCCCTTAGTGATTTTGTAAGACGTACTGTACGGGGAGCAGTATTACCAATTGTATACTGGCTCGACCCCTTGCTCTCAGGGGTGCACACCAATAATAAAGATCATTATGACTCTTGGGCTGTAGCGATAAAACTAACAATAGGATATCCTTAAAAAAAGACTCATTGCCTTTCCCAGCCCATTTTAACCATACATGATCTACCTTAGCCTAACCTAACCAGGGGTCGAGCCAGTATACAGTTCGTAAAGATGCGTACTGGGCTGGCGTGAGTATGGCTATGGATGGTCTGGCTAGGTATTGCGTGTGACAAGTACTACATTAAGTATAGCACGGTACTCAGATTCGTGTGTTCAATACTATGGTGTACAAAAGTTCTTTCCCTTAGCCAGCCACAAGAAGACCTGATTTCTCTGTAGTTTGAACGACGAGACACAATTCGCCATACACTTTCATCGGTTGTTGCTTAGTCGTTCGAAACACAGGTGATTCATTTATACCGTAGCTGGCTGAGGGAATGAGCTTTTAATTGTGCACCATAGATATAGTATAGTTGCATCCAATAGTTTCGTAACACCTTCGATCGATACAGACGACTTCGAATACAGATACATAACCCATATAAATAACTGTTAGCCTCTGTGTAATATTGGTTCATAAGATTCACCTTAAGGGGAGATTCTCGTGTTGATAAATTGGAGGGTAACTGATTCCTCCAAACTATGCCTGAAAACAGACGCCCTCAGTACTACTAATAGGGGATATGTTGTTTCGTGGCATAGTTTGGAGGATTCACAAACCTTCCAATTCACCAACAAGAGAACCTCCCCTTAATGACTCACTTTACGAGGGAAATACAGTGTTGGTGGTAAATCTGGAGCACATTGAACGATTCTCCAAACTGTTCCAAACAACAGGACACCATCATTTTTGTTCAGTTGGTCCCGTTTCCTGGCATATATTATACATGATCAGGAGGTTCAAGGCGCTCTATTATGTACCAAAAGTGGACCATCCCTTTCAATTCATTCACCTGCTGCAGAACTTTTTGTCGTGACTGTACAGTACGAACGGATGTGGACATGACGGTAAAATGACGGACAGCAGCAAAAAAATAGACGTAGTACAGTGGTTTGCGTATCTTTCTTCTTGTCATGCAAATACAGTATATCTATTTGTAAGTCTGTGTCACGAACCTTGGTGGAAATGTTCTGACACTTATCATATATCTTTTAAAGCATAAAAGATCGACGGATTTGGGCAATATCTTAAAATAGATAGATAGATAGATAGACAGACAAATTTCGCCAGAAGAGAAACTGACCCCTTATACAATAAGGTAGGAAGCAAACTATTCCCGGATAGTTACCGATTCCTTCTAACTAACTAGCATAGTTTGGGGCGATCAGTAGCCCTCCAGTTATTTGAGAGAGAGAGAGAGAGAGAGAGAGAGAGAGAGAGAGAGAGAGAGAGAGAGAGAGAGAGAGAGAGAGAGAGAGAGAGAGAGGGACACGTATACCCAAGACACTTACAAACTGAAATGTAAGAGTAATCATCAATGTAGTAATTAAAGATGTTCTGTGGCGCCTCGTGTCCCCCAGTCAGTCTCAGGTGGTAACACACAGTGAGGGTACTGTAGTTGGCCAGGGTCAGGTACTCAGGGGGTGAGGAGTAGTAAATGTCATCACCACCACCACCACCATCAGAAGTTGTTGTTGTTGTGTTGTCGCTACCACCAATAGTAGCAGTAGTTGTTACATTATCACCACCATTAGTATTTGCGTCTTCACCATCATCACCACCATAATCATTCATATCACCATCATCACCATCCTGCTCCATGGTGGTGGTATAAAGGGAGCCCTGGTGAAGCTGTCCCCAATGAGCCCAGGAGGTTGTTGTCGCGTCCCCAGCGTCTCGGAAGCTCAGCACAGTCACCCCTGCAACATAGAGACCCTATAGACAGCAACACACACACTATCAAGTGGAAAATTATACTCTCGTAATTATCTATGGAACTCACAATGTCAGACGAAATATTTCGTCTGCCATTGTTGGTTTCATTACTTACTGTACAAGACACTATGATTACATTATTGCTGGGCTACTGACTGAGGTCGAGTTATATATTCACACTATCCTTAGAGAGGCCTAACGATTTTTTATTTTTACAACTAAGGCAGCCTGTCCTTCAAAGTATCCTGGCTACACTGACACGCCAAGAAAATACCCACGATATCGTTACCAAATCATATTGCAAAAGATGACCGACCATTTCTTAAAAGCTCTCCAGTTAGGTCAATACCTCAAGTAACTCATTTTCTTTATTGAATTAGTTTCATTTGAGTTTAACTACCCGCTTGTAATGAATTATATAATGTGCTATATCCTGAACTGAAGAGGAAGAAAGATTGAATGATTGATGATGAAAAAATCCCGCCCTAGGTGTGGAAGACCCAGCAACACGAGGAAGGGGATGATACGGATAGCAAACAAGGAAGAAGGGGAAGCTGAAGAATTTTGAGTGGCTCGGGTTCGAAGGAGCGCCAAAACCCCTAAAATATGAGTCGTGATGGTTATTTGTGCTGTCTCAAACGGGTTCGCTATAATTTTGGGAAGGTGGAAAAAAGCTGTTAGCTCCCTTGGAACCCTTACTACGATTTATGTTCCGGCAAACGCAGTGTCTAATCTACAACAAGAAGGAACACTCTTTTTCCTTTTTCCTTTCACAAGTGAGAACATTAGCATGCAACTTGTCTCGAGTCCTCATTCTCCTAGTTATAGTTTCTACGCCTCTTTTGTTTGTCTGCTTTCTTTCCAATTATCAACTGACCGTGTACTGTTGGTGGGGTGAGAATGAAGAGCTTCACCATCACCAATATAAAGTGGATGGGGAGGAAGGGAAGAGCGGCGGTCCGCATGGCACTGTTGCACTGGGCAGTCTGTGTTAGAGGTCTCGTTACCTATGTTTTTTGCCCGGGAAGGAAGAAATATTACCTAACCACGAGTTTTCGTGCTTCGGTTCCCCTAGTTGCCCGGGAAGGAAAGAATAATAATAAACTACTTACCCACGACTTCTCTTGACTCTCCCTAGAGTGAGCCATTAATTTTATCATGGCCAAAAAAATGCACCGATTCCCTTGGGCTAAGTCCCGCTTACATTACGTTTCAGTTGCAGATAGATATCTAGTTGTGTAATTCGTCTTCAAATGCATTTCATGTACCGAAAACGCCAAGAAATTAAATAAAGGAACCTGTACTATTCGCCAGGTCAAAAACTGGATTATTGTTGGCTGCGAAAGGAAGGAGTGCATAACAACGGTCGAGTGTGCATAACAAACCATTTAATCCTGATCGAAACTAGTTTCCTTGCTTCATTTCCTCATGGGGTCCAATGTGTACTGAAAGCATTCGAACAAGTGCTGATGTCAGATACTAATATTTCGGTGATCTTTGTTCTGTGTCCAAAATGTTTCATACATATTGTGTACAGATATTTTTGTGACCCAGTGTACATTCTAGGCCTAAAGTCATGTCTGCTGCCATTAGAGGTCGTCCATTCTATACAGGCTAACAACAATATCTTGTAACATACTTGCAAATTATTCACCTATGCTGGGCAGTACTCATCATTATGACCCTTATTGCAGCAGCATATGGATTCTTATGATGAATGAGGAAGTTGTGAGCAATTTGTCTTTGGAAAGGATAATTGGAGTGTCAGGAGGAAGACCTTGACAGAGATTATTGTTATTGTGTGGGCTTGAATATTGTAATATGAGAGCGTGGTAGCATGGGAAATTAGGAAGGTCAGACAGAGGATAAGTTGGAGGAATGTAGCAGAGAGATGTATAGCAGAGAGTGGTAAGAGCTGGAGAATGGGCAAGCATTTGTGAGGGTTCGAGTTTATTTGTGAACAGTCTGGCCAGGTATGAGGAAGCAGGTGAAGGAGTGGGTCACCTCCCGTATTCCGTGCTAACAAGCCAAGGTAGGACGCCACACACGACCCCCTATTCACGAGTTCTCAGATATTCCACATAGTTCACGTGGACATCGTAGGCCCCCTACCCCCGTTGCGTGGTGCACGATATCTCCTCACCTGCATTGACAGGACGACACGTTGGTGCACCGCGACCCCCATGAGCAACATCACAGCTGAAGGGACTGCCTGCCACTTTCTCGGCAACTAGGTTTCCAACTTCGGTCCCCCGGCTGTAATCGTCACAGACTAAGAAACCCAGTTTGAGTTGAGGGCGTCGCAGGATATGCTGACACTACTGGGGACCCGATGGCAGAGGACCACAGCGTACCACCCGTGCAGTAATGAGATGGTGGAATGTCTGCACAGAAGACTGAAGGACGCTGCAGCCGAACCAATGGACAGACGCCCTACCTCTCATCCTCCTCACCATCCGCGCCACTGTCAAGGAAGACCTACACCATTCTCCAGCAGAGCTAGTGTTCGGCGAGGACCTCCGCCTACCAGGACAAGTAACTTCACCGGACATCGACACCTCCAACCTGTTATTCCTCCCGGCACTGAAGGCGGCCATCCAGAACGCCCGCCCTACACCTACGCGTCACAACGACGCCAGGACTACCTACACACCCCCTGGTCTCCACTCCGCCCCTAACCTCTTCCTCCGCACGGATGCATACCGGACACCACTGCAGGAGCCCTACACTGGACCACATCCCGTTATCTCCAGGACGGACGCGTCCGTTACCATCCAGGTAGCGGGTAAACCATACATCACGTCCTGGGAGCGGGTCAAACCTGCATATACCACCACACACACCAACACCACACCATCACACACACACGCATCTGTGCATCCTTCCTCCAACATCTTCACCCCTCTATCTCACCCATCCACCACGTCATCTTATCACCGCCCACCACTTCTACCCACCCCACAACCACACACACACCCTTCACCACTACCACAATCATGTCCTGTCCACGCGCCACAGCCACACCTACACACATATCCCACGCCGCTCCTACCCACGCCATCAACCTCATCCCACAAAAACACACATTCGCATACCTCACCGCTATCCAACCCCAAACCTACACCTTCACCCACCTTACCACCACACCCTCGCTCGCCTTCTCCTACCCAACCTCATTCAACTCCACCTGCCCTCACCTTCACCTTCTCATATCTCACCACCAACCCCATCTCACCCTACCCCTTACACTATGCATCCACCACTACCCCGCTCTCCTTCTCCTACTCAATCCACACTCGTTCCTAGCCAACCTCCCTCACCTTCTCCTACCCACACCCTGCCTGACCCCATTCCTCCTAATGTTCCCCCGACCCCAGTAATCCCTTTAATACTCCCTCAGGACCCACCGCTTGACACACAGCTTTTGCCAGCCATGCCACCACGAACCGTTACTCCAAAACAACACCCTCAACTGCAGCAATGCCCGCCCACACCACCCTCCCAGCGGGAGCAGTTAGAGGATAACGAGCCGGCCCTGGTCCCTGAGGGGCATATGTCCCGTTCGGGGAGAACTGTCAAGAGACCCACCAAATACCTCACACACCTCTACCACGCAGACACACACCCACTCCACACGCATCCAGACACACACATCCCCTATTATGAAGCCACACACTTGCCTTTCCCCCCCTACACACTCCACACCATACATTTATGTATTACACTATATATTCCCATGTATACATTTTTTCCTATGTAGTATGTACAGTCTCCTCCACTCCTGACCTGCCATAAGCTCCAGTCGCTGCCTACACCAAGCTCTCCACGTATCTCCTGCAGCAGCTACCTCTATCACACCATGCGACTACGGCAGGCGGGACTCCACAGCTACAAGGTGCTTGCTACTACACAACCCTGTACTTACCAATAAAGTGTTACCATGTATAATCAAGTCTGTTCACCCCGGTAGTAACACAACTATCCTTGTTGTTACAGTATAAATTTCATTTTATTTCATATAGACTCCATAAAAATATACAGTACTCTACATCTTGTTAAAATACAGATATTGTATTAGTCTTAATGGTGATGCATACAGTACTGCATGGTTCATGTCATAAAAATCTAAATAGTTACCTATAAAACAAAAGCCTACCTGTCTAGCCATGAAATTTAAAAACGAAGAGGTCTTAAATATGTGAAAGTGTAGTTACATTGACTGTAGTTGTTAGCCAACAGAAGTGCCTTTTCCATGTAGTATTTCCCTACAAATACAATATATACTGAGTTCCTGAAAAGCAAGGAGTGGGACAAAATTTTCTCTGACAACTATTCTGTATTTGTGGTAGAAATCGTTTCTAAGAATACCTCTAATGTTTCCTATAGTATTTTACAAAACATATAAAAATTGGTCCCAGAGAGCAAGAGTACTGTACCTTTGCTCATTTTCACAATAATTTCTACAAATACGGGTAGATGTAGAAGATGGTACAATATGGTAGGTAAGTGTGTATGAAAATAAATGAAGTATAAGAACTTGTATAAGTGCAAGAGATTTGCTAGGAAGAGTGTATGTTAGGGGTGGCAACTTGGTTTGAACTCGACAGTCCATGGAATGGCTTCTTTCACATACTTGAAAGGGAAAGTGGATATTGGGTGTGACTCATTTTACTGGGTATTGTTTCTTCATATTGTATTTTGCTTTCATTTTTCCAACCCTGACACTGGAACCCCTAACCCCTTGAAAAAGGGGAATGGGATATCGTTGATAATGACTAACCCCTCCTTCCCTGTGAAACTTCTTAAGAGTAAATGCATATTTACAATTTTTAGAGAAAGAACAAACTTTAACGCTCAGAATAAAAGGAGACACAGCATTATCACCACAAATGTCTTAAGTTAGTTTACAAAGATGAGTTACATTCCTAGTCACACAAGATGGGTTTTAAAATATTCAATATATTACACCATCAGTAGATATCTAAAATACAGTAATATAACCAGGCCCATCACTGAGTTTGCTAGAAAAATAGAACCTATCTATATTACTGACCATTGTGGCAGCGTTAGTCTTTGAGGCTTGACAAAGAATACAATCGCATTACATAAAACTACATAAAGGCTATAAGCCCTGTGATATTGTTAAAAATGAAGTAAAGAATTTAAAGAAACTACAGCAAACCATCATTAAACACTTGGCTTATGGCTTTGATTTGCACCATCTGTGCACAGTATATCCACATCGACCCAATAAAGTTTCCAATGTTCTGTAATAAGGCTCAAGTACACCTCGGTCTCGTATAGAACTTCCAATAGGTCGATAGAAGAAGTCGTTTTATGTGAAATCGTTCTATGTGATACACGTAACCTATGGGGAAAATTACAATTGGTCGATCAATCACCAAAATTGTCCCTGAAATTAACATAAAATAGTTTTCAAGGTTTTTCTTGCCTTAATCCTACTGTACAGGGATGTATGTAAAATGCATATTACAATTCGTATTAAGGTTTTCGCAGGTGACTCGTGTGACTGAGATGAGTCGGTGACATCCATGGTGGTGGAGATGGTAGGGGGGGAGATAGCGTGTGATCATCATTTATTTTCTTTTATTAACCATACGCTGGTGTTTCCTTCTCCTTTCTCTTTCCGAGAAATAACTTCCTTCTTTATATCGAAGGATATGGCCTTCCGTTTTGTAAATGCACGACCTGGCATGACTGAGCGTTGAAGCTGGTGGTTAACTCGTGGGCCTAATCACTAAATACGAGCGAGTCACACACTTCAACTTTAGAATTTCCCTTTATGCATAAATAATTCCCTGTTTACTCTTGAACATCGACAGTCTCTTTGGTATTTCTTCTGGTAAGACTTTCCCTGTTTACTTTTGAACAATCTTTGTATAATTTCCCCGTGTGGATTTCAAAATTCCCCAAAACAGAGAAATTTCCTTGCACCTGGCAACACTGGGTAGGGGGAAGGAGCGGGAACACACTCACTCACACTGTGCAGACGCCAGTGATATAATTTCCGAACACGTTCTGTATGATTTAGCTCATTTTGTATAAGAACTCCTCGAATTTGCTTCACTTATTTTCGTCACCCGTTCTATATGGATGTAATAGTTTTGTAAAATAATTTTAAGCTAATATTTTGGTCGCTTGTTCTATACAAGAATCGTTCTATGTGAACACGTTCTATATGAGACCGAGGTGTATATTGGATCAGTATGCAAAACAGATCCATCAATATGCAAGTCAAATATTGCCTTGTTTAAACAGAGGGAGTCATAATGAGAAATGGAATTTTGTAAGTGGATGTTGTGTATATGCTGGCTTCTGCACATAACCTAAGAGAAAATAAGAAAATCAAATAAATACATATATACAGTGCATAACACAAAGAGCAATGAATCATCCCTACCAGCTTTGTATGCTATGATGTGCCTGTTGCCTTCATTTTGCTAAACTTAGCACTAAGAGCCTTCATGACATCAGCATGTTTGAGACCACCACCTGATTGCTTTACCGACCCATAATTTTCCTTGACAAAGAGTGCAAATGGCCCAGGGGTCTTTGGGGTGCGGGGAGGCATGGCAGGGGTATCAGTTCCACCAGCAGAGGAAGTGGAATTTGCGCCAGAAGCAGAGGGGGTCCGCTGGTTGTTATCAAGGAGTTCAAAGCGACCGTAGCAATGGCCACAAACTTTCTTGTTCGTATCCAGGCTCTTGGAGTGACGCCCAATGCTGAAATGTAGGAACAGTTACGTAGTTATGGTAAAAATGATGAAACATATTGGTACATTTGCATACATATAAATATCCCACCCAGAACCAAGACATGCAATACACATCCAATGCACTCATCAGAGAGTAAGTGACTAACCTGTATGAGCAGCGGGTGCAGCGGTAAGTGTACCTGCACTGGATGGCATACGAGTGACACCTGGTGATGGGTGGCAGCTCAGGGAATGTCTGCTTTGCTCTGGATGCCCTGGAACATAACCAATTGGGAGATAACCTCAGCATGTGGTATGGACAGTTACCTTCCCATAAATATATCACAGCTTGGTATAGGATATCATCATTATACCCTCTTTATGTAATGCTTTCACTTAAAGTAAACCATTTCAATGATATATATACCAGTACACTGAATATTCATTATGTACCAGTGAAAATGTGTATATGGAAGTTGTGAACAACGAAGGTTTACTGTGTCTACAACAGTGTGTTCATGTATTGTAGTGGCACAAATATTAACAAGTTTTTTTTATTGGACACAGTTTTTGAAGATGCTTGCATAGCAACACATCAACATACTTTTGTCCCACTTGGGTGTTTATTCTTCCCAATATCTTATTGGTCAAAGGTACCCACAATCAATAAACTATCACTACACAGGGGTCTGATGAGTTTCATTATGAAAGCAAGGATACCTATGTGAAGGATGTTTTCAAACGTTTCATTCATGGTGTCATTTTGTGTCACGATACATTTTTTGTGTGTGTACCTTACCCCCATTACCATCCTGTCAAAAATTTTTGCCCCTATGTTCTCAACAGCATAATACAATAAATCCTTACCAAGCCTTCCAGAGTGGCCCATGACCAGCCTTGTAGCCAGAGATGATCCATGATGCTGCATGACACAGTTCATGAATGAGTGTGTCACGAAGCCGCTCAGGACTGTCAATTACCTGCAACACAGTTTTTGCTCTTATTACTAATATAATATGGTAAGATATACAAGTATTGTTAGCGTGAATATACAGCTATTTTTCTGAGACCAATGGGAAATATATACACCTATGCATCAGCCAGTCAGGTGTAAGGTAATTATTACATACAGCATGGAAAGACAGCCTGGAATTTGATGTCCAAGAGTTTTGATAAGTCAACTTAACACTCTGAAAAGTTTATTCCATCACAGTACCTCTGTCAGTTTAGTTAATTTTTATTGTTTCACATTAAATAAATGGTAGGAGATAAAGAGGAAGACAGAAGTCAAGATAAAGCAATAAGTTGGAGAAAGACATGAGTAATGATGGGCTAACAGAAGAGGCTGTGGAGAAGATAACATAATAGCAACAGTTTATACCTAGGCCTATCTCTAGTATTGGAAAAATGGTGCAAAGGAACTGATGGGGACTAGCCTATTCATTGAAGTAACTACTGTATCAATACCTCTTACCGTACCTTTGTGGCCAGCTCTATCCGTGCATTCCTCCCACATGGCTTAGAGCGGTCTACCTGGTAGTAGCAGAAGCCAGCTGTCTTGGTCATCCGGTTGTTCCACTTAATATTCAGTTCGGCAGGAAGTTGGTTGTTGAATACACGGGAGTTATAATATTTGTACAGCTTCTCTGCCAGCTCTCCCTTCTTCCTCTTAAAATTCTTGGTGTATATGAGTGCATCGGGATGACAACGCATCAAATTGACAGTGGAGGAGAGGGAGGTCAGAAATGTAAGTGTAGGAGTGCCAAAGTTTACACCAGAGGAGTATTGCTTAGTAGTTCTTTTGTGCCCCTCAGTTTTGGGGAATGGCTTTGGTGGAGGAATCACAGCTTTGGGTGTTTTAAATGGCTTCTGGGGTGTAATAAATGGCTTGTGCTTTGGTGGAGCCTTTTTCTTTTTTGTCTGGGTGCCTGGGAACACTTCAGCATCCGAGTCTGAATCTAAACTGACTGAAGGCAGGTCTCTCCAATCTGAGGCAGGGGTATTGACTGTGCTGGTGGTACCTGGCCTGCCCGTTTTATTCTTTGGGGGTTTTCTGAGGGGGTCGTCAGTTATGCTTCCGAGTTCGTGGAGTCTGGCAGTGGGCGGACGTGGGGTATGGGAAGGGGTGAGAGGTGGAGGAAGCCTGTAGCTCACCTCTTCATCTTCACTGTTCCCATCATCAATGAAACTAGACTCGTATTCATTCAGGTTAGTTGTAGTCACATACTTTTTTCTTTTTTCTTTTTCCTCTTCAATCTGCCTTTTCACCCTTGTTAGATATTTCTCAAAACTGTCATTATTACCATCATCTGAAGACAACCTGTTTTTCATTTCTCCAGTAGAAATAGGATTCTTTACTTTTTTCTTCTTACTCTCGTACGACTCATCTTCTTCCCCTGATTCATCACTGAAAGTCTCATCACTACTTATATCTATCGTCTCCTCAACCTGATATATGAAGTTATCTTCTCTTTCATCTTCACTGTCACTGTCACCACTTTGAATCTGGAGTTTCTTTTGTATTATCCCTTTCTCTCTTGTTAATGCTCTTTCTTCCTTAATAGTTACCTTATTTCTATTCTTTGATGCAGTATTCAACCCTTCAGTCTGATATTTTTTCAAATCTATGCTGTTAATGTTGTCCAATTCATTTTGTACTTCTCTTAACCTTATATTGGTGTTGCTTCCTTCGTTTTGTGTAGATCCTCCACTTTGCTTTTGAACTGAAGGTGGATACAAAAATTTTGTGTTACTTCTGCTCCATTTACCACCTCGTCTAATGGTGTCTATATTCACATCTGGTAAATTGTCAGAATGTTTGGACAAATTGACAGGTTCTTCCTCACTTTGATCAAAGTCTGAGCTGGATATCCGTCTGACATGAGCAGGAGGTCGTCTCTGTTGTACTTCATAAGATTCATCTGATGATGGAACAACCACAGGAGTCTTCTTTGTATTACATAGTGAAAGAACTGAATTTTTCTCTCTGTTACATGGAGAAAACACAGAACTCTTTACTGTATTACCCGGCGATTTGGCTATTCTACCAATGGTTTTAATGGTTTTCTCAGACACTCTGCTGTGTGACTCAGACAGTCTAAGGTGCAATGACTCCTCTGGTGGTGGTGGTGATGATGATGAGTCACTAGATTCCACTACTTGGTTTTGTCTTGGTAACATGCCACCTCTCCTCTTCTCAAATGACAATTTTCTTCTTCGCGAGACATGGTGTTGGACTGATGCCTCCACATCCGAGTCACTGGAACTAGACTGGATCATCCGGCAAGCTTTAAAAGAACGTTTGAGTCTCAAGTCTTCCTCTGAATCATCACTTGAAGAGGAGGCTACAACTGAGATATTCTTGGTGCCCTGTCTCACACAACTGGATCTTTGTTTTAGTCTCTCCTGAACATGCTGATGAGAGAATCTTGGTTCTAAGTGTTTGTCTGATGAATCCTGTGACTTGTTTACACTGGAGGTGGGCTTGGCTTGATTGAGAGACTCATTATGGTTGGAATTATCAAAATTCTCCATGAAGCTTGTGCCAAATGAGCTCTCATGAAATGGGCTCGTCATGATCCACCTGGCAGTGGCAGGGTTCTTTGTATTTTCTGGAGTTGCTGGTCTTTGTTCTTGAGGTTCGGGAATGTCAGCTTCATCTTCCCCATCATAGTCATACACAATTTGACTGTCATCATCTATTTCCACATAAACTGGCTTTCCTCCATCATCACACTTTACACCCGAGGATTTACCAATTTCATCGTGATGACTTGGGGATTTTCTGTTACCCACACAATGACCACTAGGGTTCCAAGATTGGCTCGAGGATTTTCCAGGGCTCTGATGATGATTCAGAGATTTTCTGCTATCATCGCACTGACCACTGGGGTTCCAAGGTCTACTCAAACTTTTCCCCGTTTCCGCATGTTGTCGAGGGTTCCCATTAGAACTGATGGGCAAGATGCTGCTGACAATGCTGACATCCTCACTGATCAAAGACTGGCCTGGGACATCCACACTTTCACCAATGGGACTATTTTGGTTTTGTTCTCTATGCTTTTGAATATAAATATTTTTGCCTACTTTTGCTATCTGTTCAAGACTGTCATCCACCTCATCATTTGAGCTTGCATCATCACTTATCAAACACTGTTGGTCCATATTTACAGCTTTAGCACTGGGCTGTGGAGAGGATGGTGATGGAATATTTTGGCTGTATCCATGTTTTTGTACATAAATATTTCTACCACCCTGGTTTGCTGGTCTGAGTACCTCTGTTGTCTTTTGGAGAGTGTAATTCTCACTATCGTCTGAGCTTTCCGATACGGTTATGACCGACTGATCATTATTGCAAGCATAAGCTTTTTGCCTCCTATGTAAGGTTGTGATGGGAGAATTGTTGCCAGATCCAGAACTTGAAACCGTCTCTGATGGCATGGCAAGGGTAGATATATCTGGGAGCACATTAGGGAATGGGACTGAGGCTTCACAAGGCAGTTTGTCTATCACTGTACTATTAATCACTGCCTGCTGTTGCTTTTTTTCCTTATTGAACATGATTCTCTTGGCCACATCTGCACTGCAAGTAATAATAGTCTCATCACAGTTGAAGTTGATTATTCTCTGGGGCATTTCTTGTGGTAGCTCAACTTCCCTCTCCTCGGTGATGTTTCTCAGGTCTTTTTGTCTCTTGAATGTGTCCAGAAATTTCCGGAAGCCCACCAAACAGTTTTTTGTCTTGGTTGAGGTGGAAAACTGGGTGTCATTCTGGCTCTCACAGGTGTAGTAAAGCTGTGGGGTAACACGCCGTTCAGTTTGTGTGGGAACCGGGCGACCCTCCTCGTTGCCCTGACAAAACTCGATGAAACTGCCTTCGTCAATATCAGTGTATGTGCTTTGTCTTCTGGGTATTTGTGGCATGTTAACTGGTATAACACTTTCTTCTTTATGGGCATGACCTTGGACTCCGTGTTCATTAACATCTTCTGACAAGGCTACATTATTTCTTTCTTTCAAATGGACCTCAACCTGCACTTGGTTTATATTAACATCTTCTGATATTCCTGAACTTTGCAAAGTGGCTTGATAATCGTTTGTCTCCAGAGCTGCAGCTGCAGGACTTGAAATTTCCTCACTCACGGTCTCCAACACTGTGTATCTGGATGACTGATGCTGATGGTTCTTGGGATTCATATTTTCCTTGCCATTTCTTCTCTCCCTTTCTAGACAGTATTCTTTGTCCTCTCTCTCTTTGCGACTTTTAAGGGAGAGCTTGTTGGTACCTGTGAGATAGAGAAGTAAATAATGAATAGGTCTATGCTATTTGACCTAGTCTCTACATCAATTTCTCTTTACCTGCACATCTTGCTTATTCATGCTTTTCCATTCCTGTGTACTCTGACATATTAGTAGTAGTATTTTAAAGTTTGTACTATCCCCCTCAGTTCTGCACTTACACCTCCACATAATAAGTACAGCTTGAGACAGTAAGCATGAATAAGTGATATAAACTAGAGTGAGGCACTATGCTGGTATCATTTTCATGTGTCAAAATATCAGGGAACTACAAGATTTTCCAACAGGTTGTACCAGTATTTATTATTTTCTACACAGGAGATCTATAAACCAAAATAAAAAATTGGTTTACAGATTCCGTGAAGGGCAAACTCACATGTTCAATACTTACGTTGGGAGAAGAGTGTGTGCTTTCTGGTTGGATGTTTAGGGCTCATGCCAAATGGGGTTAGTGGCAGGTCAGCAATGTCCAGGGAGAGTCTGGTTGAGTTGGCTCCCCCACTTTGGCTGCCCATCTTCTATACCTGAAAGAGATTGAGTACTGTACTATAATACTGTATACATAACCTGTAGCTTCTGTTCAGTCAGCACAACCACTATCATACTCAGGGACTAATATGGTATCTACAGTAAAGTCACTTGTAAACGTATGTTTACTGTACAATTTTGTAATCAAATATGACACAAGGGACAAAGTATTTTGCCAAATATTTGCAAACCCACTCTCTAATTCTAGCAACAAGGAAAATAATATTTAAAACAGACGTGCACTAATGCGCTCTCTATGAGTAGGCTATTCAGGTAGCTACTGTACGTAATCATTACAAAACCTAATATGCTTCAGGTAATTTAAAATCTGAATTAACGTTCCATATGAACCTAATCTTTGTCCTGGTCCAGGTTAGATCTGGTAGGTTCTGTTGGTTGGGTTAATCCAGTCCCAACCATTGACATTATGGTGATGGTGACTGACTCTACATAAGCAGTCTATGGACCATGCTCACCTGGCTAAGTTACATGAATTCAAATTCCATTCCACAACTCCAATTATGAGGTGGATGTAGATAAACCTCAAGTAGGACCTTCCAAATAAATTTAGTGATAGGTCACGTTAGGTTGGGTTTGGTTAATTTAAGGTAACGAGCATCCGTACAAGAAATGAGGGTATTTCTTTACAAAAGCTCTGCCTCCAGTAGACTAGTTTCTGCTGGTCAAAAATGGCATTATTCTGTACATTTAATATTCAGCAATAAGAGGAGTCAGTACGATCATTATTTCTTGTTGCCAGATAAACTAACTAGACCTAACCTAACTGGCTGTTGTTATTACTGGAACCAACCTTCTTGAAAAATTATCAGTGGTATCCCATATAAGAGAGAAAAAAAAAAAAAAAAAAAAAAAAAAAAAATATATATATATATATATATATATATACACGGTATATAGAGCATAGAGTAAAGGTGATAATATGAGAGTTAGCCAAAGAACGGTCCATCATATTTAACGTATACTTAACAAAATGGGAACAACCTTAAGAATGCTCAATGACATTTATTTATATAACTGAAATTGTAATACAGTATTGAAAAGCTAACCTTATTTCTCTAGTCTAGGTGGAGCTCTCGAAAAGAATTATCACAAAATATGTTGTTGGGGGGAGTGTGATTCTTTACATGAACAAGTGAAGAAGGTAGTCAGTTAGATATTATCTATATAATTAGGGTTGCCTTACTTTAAAAACCCAAATTTGGAGTAACGTATAAGAGGCAAGAGATTTAGACATGTGTAACATATATATGTAAACAAAAGACACAATTTTATGAAACCTCAGTGCCAAAGCAAAAAAAAAAAAGTGTTACTGAAGCGTTTGTCCATAATCACTCCCATTAATTTTTTTCTGTCAAATAGGCCTATACTTCGGTATTTATTGAAAGAATTACTGTTTTGTAGCAGTGTTGCCAGATCCGGCTAGGTCCCAGTACTTTGCCCCTGTCATTTTCTGTACTTTACCACGGTTATTTCCCGGTAGTATGCCCAGGTTAGGTCCCGGTAGTCTGATGCGATCTAGGTTAGGTTAGGTAAGGTCAGGTAAGGTCAGGCTAATTTCAAAATGCCCTATCTTGGAAATGGGGCAATTGCGGAGAAAATGCCATAGAAGAAAATAGTCTTAGAATGGTCTAAATAAGTGAGTAATGAAGGTAGAAAAACCGTACGCAATAACGGTAATTCATTCAATATTTACCTATACTTCTTAATACACGTACGTCATTTCCTTATTAGGTATTTCCGTCACAAATGCATTAACATGAACTGTTGGTTCCAGTATAATATCAATTCAAGATGGCCGCCAAATGTTTACATCCAGGCCCTGTATTTTGCTAAGGTTAGGTCCCGGTAGTATGCCGCGGTCCTGATTAGATTAGGTTAGGTCAGGTCAGGTCACTGAGGTCTACATAATTCTATTTAATGCGTTGTAGTGTTTTTCAGACGAATCTAGTTCAAATATGGCAAAAATGAGGAGTTTTCGGAGATTGAGTTAGGGGAAGGGGGGGCAGGGGGTGATATCTCCCAAAACACTTATCTGCGACGGTTGTGAACAATAAATTCGTTCTAAACACACCATAAAACATTGCATTTTGATAACCTAGAGTCGAATACAAATTATGGACAAACGCTTGACTATTACAAAAAAAAAAAAAGAAAAAAAAAATGGTTTACCGAACTTTGTAATGCAATAGCTGGTCGAAGTTTCAACGGACCATATTCAAGAACATTCATGGTGCATACGACGGATCCACAGAAAAACAATTGAGCCGTCGTACCGGTACCACGTCATCGTACGCACCATCAATGTTCTTGCATACGGCCCTTTTTATTAAATCTTATGAATTAAATGCTGAATTCCTATATATAACTTGCACCAAATGACCCATATTCAAGAACATTCATGGTGTATACGATGGCGTGGTACCGGTACGACGGCTCCATTAATAGTATGAGTGATAATACCATAATAAAACACCAATAATATACCTAAAATTCAAATATAAAGTCCCACCGAACCAACAAGTTACCTCCTGTTTGTTTACACCGCTTGGATTACAGTGTTGCCAGCGCCAGGCCTCCTTGACCACATTTCTCTAACTTCAACATCAGAATTTTCCTTTTTACCTCAGGAATTTTCTGTTTCTACTCTTGAAGATAGTCGTATTGGCTATTTTCCGTCAATTTCCCTATTTCCCCTGTTTAATTAAACTGTTGATGATAGTCGTACTGTATAATATACCACCAATTTCCCTATTTACCTCAAGAATTCCCTGTTTTTACTCGTGAAGATACTCTTATATTTTCCATTTGCTTGATATTTCATCTGGTAAAAAATTTCCCATTCACTCTTGAACAATACTTGTAAAATTTTCCCATCGGTACCTCTAATTACCCATGTCTAGGAACAATTTTCCATACTTGGCAACACTGCGCTTGGATTTAAACGTAGTTGATCAATGTTACCAGAACCAAACCATAAAATTCCTAATACCCCCCCCCCCAATCCCAAGATTCACCCAACCAAATTTTACATTAGGTTAATTAATATGTCTAGCTGATATAAAGAAATCGCTTCGTGAGACCCACTTACCTCATCTTAATTAAAGCATTATTGTGTGTATCCAAGAAATTTACTGAGGAAATACTATATTAATATTATTATATGTCCTCTTCACTAACACTTTCTTCCCCCAGGAGCAGATGGGACACATTTCTTTTTTTTCTTTGCCTTTGATTACACAGGCCTCCATTTTAGACATCCATAATTAGAGTATTTGGCGGTTTCCATTGATAAAAGGTCTCCACCAATAGCCTGTTTAGCTAAGAACTAAGCCTTAAAATTGCTATAACAACATTTCTTACTATAATTCACCGCCCACATCACCAATCGGTCTACACAAGTCCAAAGTCTAAATATAGGTATATTTTTAGACTTCGCATAAGTCCTTGTGGCCAGCCTGTCCTACATACAGTCGCGGTCAAATATAATCATCCATATAGTGGTAACTCACGTAAGAGTTTGACAGCTTTCCTCTGTTCCGAAGATGATAAACTTTCCAATAAATAGATTAACTACCATCTTTTAATTTAATACAAGTAGCTACACACTACTTAAAACAATAACATCATATGTGAACGTGAAAACATTAGACAGTAAATTGTTTGAGATACCTATATGTGGATGATTATTATTGACCGAGACTGTACATTCATCTCCACGCTGGAGGTAGCCCCCGGCCCCGTCATGTCGCACAAGAGCCGCTCTGCTGCGTCGCACACCCTCCGAAACAAAATGCCCAAAAGTAGAACCCCCCCCCCCCCAGACACACAGTGACACATAATACACTCCACATCTCAACCCCCGAATCCCAGTGGGGCTGACTTTATTCTTTGTGAATATTAGTTATCCCCCATAGGGCTAGAATAATGATTGTTGTAGGATCTAGCTGGTCACTTTCTAGTGGATTTGACGAGATCTGCCCACATGGATTAAAAATCCACGTGAGGTGTACTGCAACCGGAGGCCTTTTTTTTTTTTTTTTTTTTTTTTTCACTACTGTGTGGACCGCCAGCACACGGGGGTGCATTTCCCTTTGCATGCAGCAGTGTAAACTCCCTCCCCCTTAAGGTCCCTTCAGGGCTGGTCTCATGGAAGGTACGGCCCCACTTGTAGCCTTCCCCCCAATTTCCCTGGCGGTCGGAGGCCCCCAGACTCCCTGGTCCAGTAAGCTCTGGTCCCATTTCCTTGGGATGTGCTTCGGTAGCCCAGGCATATAGGGCCAGCCCCTCATTTATTTTAATTTGTTTTTTCACTGCGACCAGAGTGTACCAGGGGTCTGTGGAGCAGGAGGTCATTCTGCCCCGGGAGAACATCAACAACAACAACCCCCGAATCCCTGTTGGAGGAGGGAGCAACCCCCATCGCACAACTGCATCCCCTTGTGAGACTACAAGGGCATAGCTAATATCCTCTTTACCATTCTATTCTCCTCCATTCTCTCCACATGTCTAAACCATCTCAATACACTCTGCTGCTCTGCACGGCCTGCTAACTCACTCACACCTGTCCTTCTCACTTCCTCATTCCTGACTCTGTCCATTCGAGTCACACCACACATGCTTCTCAGACATCTCATCTCTACTACATTCAACCTTCTCATATTCTCCCTTATTCCATTTTTCCTCTCCATATAGTGTAGTAGGCACTGCTATCCCTTTGTACAACTTCCTCTTTACATCCATTCTAAGTGACTTTCAACCAAGCCCAAACATCCTATTCATTCCTCAGAGCACCTTTCCTACCTCATTTACTCTAGATTTTACCTCTGTCTCTATTAGCCTCCAAAAAAATCCTGGCTGCAAAAATCCTGTTGCCACATCTACTAAGACATATAGCCTACAGTATGGAAATAATTAAACTTTACAGTCTAGTAAAGAGAAAAACCAGAAAAGTGTATTCATTTGCCCCCTGAATATTGTAATGTAAACAAACACAGTGGTGCCACATTTCGCCAACCTCACTGGACAATGTGCTCGTTAGTAGTGGAGGCAACCGTATCCACTTATACCAACAACATGTTCAAGGAACAATCAAATTCCAATACAAATATGATATGTTTATTACTCAAACAGATTTACATTACACTATAACATTATTCAAGGAAGGTGAGTTGCCAGCATCTAGTATATAATTATGTACAGAGAGAGGGAAGAGCTATACAGGGGCATTGCAACATTCAGTGTAAATTATATGATGCATTTTGGTATGAGGATGATAATAATAATGTTGACAAATTCAGAGCAACTGATTCTTCCATACAACTCCAGGCAACAGGACACCTCAATGTTGGTGGATCTGTTACACGTTGATAGTATTTTTTTATCCTGATAAAAAAAAAAAAAATGCACAGATTCTCTTCTAGGTAAAGTAGTATGACTTAAGATACACGTTTTGCCTACATTCCAGTGTTAATAAGTTGAAGAGAAGTATAAAGTATATAGCTGAAAATTTTGGTGCTTGCATTATATATACCGAAAAAGCCGAGAAATTTAATGTGGGAGCCGGTACATATTTGCCAGGTTAAGAATAATGAAACTTGAGTATTGTTATATGTATCCACCATTCGCAATGCCAAATAGACAAACCCTTCTTTCATCAATTCATGCCAGGTAGAGTTACGATTTCATTATCCAGGTACAGTATACAGTAGACAATTTAGTATATTGGTAAACTGTATGGAGTAGCTCAGAAGGCCTAATCGCTTGGTATTCCATCCTTTACTTCAAGCTGCAGCACCATGAGCCTAAACATGGATGCTGTAGTCTTGTGACACTCCGGGTGGGAATGACCGTCTGCACCCCGACTGGTTACTGCTGAAAAAATTAATGTTCTATAGACAGAAAAATTAATAATAAAATCAAAAGAAGAGTCTCCAGTTTCTGAAAAACTATTACCTAGATCAGAAGAATATGTTCAAATATTTTACCAAAGTGGAGAACCTTCTTGGCGTGTGTGTGTGTGTGTTTGTGTGTTTTGCTGGTATTGTTGATATGTCATGCACCTGTGTATAAGTGAGTGTGTGTGTGTGTGTGCATACCTGGGGTGTTGCTGCCGTGCTTTATTCCTGGCCGCAGCGTCCCGGTCACACTCTGCCTCTGAGAGCTCCCGAGAGTCCGAGAAGCCAGTGGGGGGTCTGAGTGCCCCACCCAGGGACCCCTCCACAGAGTAAACGCTCTCCAGCGTGCTGCTCGACCTATGGGGGGCAGGGGGCGGCCGGTGGTGTCAGGACAGGTCAGTGAGGTCACGCCAAGGAATGTGAAATTTATCCCTTTCATCAGTTTGAATTAAGTGGCTTGAGAGTAAAGTTAATTTTGAATGGCATTAATATATTGGTCAATGTTCTGGCTTAATATTGTACTGGCTTTCAAGACAATGCACCAATTAATATTCTGTGTTCAAAATCGTGTTTTATAATTTGGCACTAAGGAAAGGGTTAAAGGTGGTTTAGAGAGGAACCAGTGAACTGTTGGAGGTCCTCTGGTGGTCGGGAAGAGGACGCTGGCACACCTCATGACAATGAATCCTTTTAAAAGCTGTTTTAAATGGCTAAAGGACGAGACTTTATGTGGACTTTTAGTAACAAGAGACAAGAAGGAACAAGAACTTGCTGAACAAGCCAAGTGCTGGGAAGAACAAAGGGTGTGCTCCACATACCACACAGGTGTACAGTACAAACTCATGGCGTTCTTTGTTACGGATCTGGGAACTAGATGAACTCAAACAGGGATCTTGAGAATTACTTTTATAAAGTGTGGAAACCGCATGAGATTTGCTACTCTGAAAAACTGCTGAAGTCGTGCGGATCCTTGTTTGACGCAGTTTGGTATCAGGTAAGTTCCAGATGCCGTAATAAACTGTGATATTTGTATACAGACTGCAATAGTTCTCCCTGGTCTATCCTGGTACTCTTTCCCTTACCTTTACATTGCAAAATTTGGTGAATTTTATGCAAAAGGAACTGTGATTGGTGGATCTGTTTCAAGTCAACAAGATAACCTGTCACAATACCAGGTACATAAAAATCTCTTCACTTTGTACAACCTGGAGAAAGTGCAAGTTAGGAGTCCAGAATGTACCATTTGGTATATTGACAGACTGGTGTATGTGACTATACGTGTATATAAAAATACTTGTGCCCAGAGATGAAATATCCTGGTATTAAAAATTGTAGGGATGATTTTTTTTTACAGACACAAGCTTGCTATTGGTGCTCTTGTAAAAAGAGATTTACAATAAATACAGTAAACAGAGGTCATTGCTGGACAAAGGATCGTTAAAAGAGGACTTCTGTATCATGTCCTTCAGAGTTGGCTGTTTTGTACAGATCTGTGGCAGGTTACCTCCCCTTCCCTCACCTCTCACACCTTCCTCTTCCTTTCCTCTTTCCTTATATTTTGAACTGTTGCATCTCTGGTTATCCTTTCTCTGTCTTCTTCCTTCCTTCCTTCCACATTTAATGTTAATTCTGTTAACCTTAACCACTCTCTCTCTCTCTCTCTCTCTCTCTCTCTCTCTCTCTCTCTCTCTCTCTCTCTCTCTCTTTAACCATTTTTGTTTCTACCCTCAATTCACCCCATATACCCATCTTTCTATCTTGCTCTCTATCCATCCATCTTTATTCTCTCGCCCTTTATATATCAATCTTTCTATTTTGCTCTCTATTCATCTTTCTACCTTTTCATATATCTATCCACCTGTCTATCTTGTTCACTATTCATCCATCTTTCCATCTTGCTTTCTATTCATCCATCTCTCCTTCTTACTATCTGTTCCTTCTATATTCTCTATCTTGTTTTCTATCCATCCATCTCTGCATCTTACTTTTTGTTCCTTCATCTTACTCTCTATCCATCTGTCTTCCTTCCATTCACACCTCCCTCTCTCCCCTCTTCACCTGATCACTCTTGGGTGGGCTGGGGTGAATGCGTGCTGTCTGGTAGGGTGATGGTGGGCTGCATGCTGGGTGGTGGTGGTAGTGGTGGTGGGTTGTGGTGGTAGTGGTGGGTTGTGGTGGTGGTGGTGGTGGTGTTGGTGGGTGGTAGAAGTGGTGTTGGTGTTGTTGTTGGGCTGAGGGGGGTGTTGGTGAGGGGGGCGGCGTGGGGGCAGGGGGGAGCGCTCATCGTTGCTCTCAGTACTAGAGTCTGGAGGGTGGTAACTGAAGTCTGCACCTGAGGGAATGGGAAAAGCTTATCAATTACAGGTGGAATAAATGCACAAAAACAACAACAATCTAGGAAGGGCAGAAGGGCCATATCTAAATCAGAAATATATAGATGTGGGTACAATCCAACATAAGCTCTTTCCTGTAAAACAACTTTTTGGGGGACATAAAATAAAGGCAATGTCTCAGAGGAGTCTATAAGTAATCTTTCATATAATTGGCCTCGCAGAATTGTTTGATAACACACTGACTGTCTGGGGTCTCCATGTAATGAGCAAAACAGTTTGGCATTGAATAGAGTAAAATGCTAAAGTAAATTCATGCATCCAAGAGGTTACAAAAAGTAAGTCCCTCCTTCCTTCTCCTTCCAATCTAGTTTCAATCCCAGTTGCAATCTCTTTCAGCCACTTACCTCTCCTGAGTCTGACAGGGACTTTGTAGGTGTCCCTGGTGGGGTGGTGAGTGAGAGTGTCCCCAGGACTTCCACTCGTGTCCTGTTCACTGTCCGATCCCCCAACTACCTCCACTTCTGCACCGTCCACCACCTCCTCCTCCTCCTGGGCCGTTTTCCTCCTTAGGCCACGCACCCCGCGGCCCCCAGCCAGGGAGGAGATGGGGAGGGTCTGCTGGCTTGATATACACGCAATCTCTGTCAGGGGCAACAACATACGTACAGTTGTTGAGGTGTGGACACAGGGGTCTGACCCAAACATTTATTTAAAGGGATAGTATACTTTTGGTACATTGGAGTGCCTTAATCCCACCAAACTATGTCGGGAAACAGGACCAGATTAGAAAAAATTCTGGTAGCCTGTTGCTTGGAATAGTTTTGAGGAATCAGTTGCTCTGTAGTCCACATTGCTCCAGGTGATGATTGTTATGTTCAGAGTAAACATTCTTAACCTCCGAAGTCTCAACCATCGTACTCCAAACCATCAGGTACACAATGACACTGTTCTTGAATACAATTATGATCCTTGGCAAAAAGGTGACACAAAAATTCTCTATATCTGCCATATATTCAGGGATACTGTAAATACATAACTTGCTTGTGCTTCAAACGGGTAACAAAAATACCATAAGAATGATGGTGAACATTAGTGTACCAAAGAGGAGATGTTATTTTATTCTCTGGAGGCAATAAACAGTCATGACCAATAGTCCTCCAACACCTTCAAATGAAACAATCTTGATGCAAAACTACTGTATAGCTACGGCTTTTGTATAAATATTGGTTCATATGATTAAGTGATTTGCCTCATTTCCATTTGTCTGATGCAGGACTTTTGATCATGACTGTACAGTTATTTAATGTTGATGATGCAAAGAATGAAGCAGTAGTTTACGTGAAGGATGCAATATTGGAGAAGGTAACCGATTCCACCATACAGCGCCAAGTAACAGATGACCCTAATCCTGTTTACATTATTATTTTTTTTATATACTTTAACTGGGAAAAAAGAATGTATACATCACATTAATGATGGGATTTTCTATGATAGAGTTGGGATGAAACAGATTACCTCAGTACTGTATTGGTCTCTGTTGTGTGATCTGCTCTGGAGGACTCGGTAGCCTCTATCTACTTTTTCCGCAACATAAAACCTCTATAAGCATTACAGTATGTACTATGGTGTACAAAAGTTTATTCCTTCAGCCAGCCACTGTATGATTGAATTGCCAGTGGTTCGAATGACAAAGCACATTTTGCCATCTATCTTCTGTTGCTTTGTCGTTTGAACCACTTGTGATTCAATTACATTGTGGCTGGCTGAGGGAATGAGCTCTTGTAAACCATAGTACCTAAAACTTGTAAAGTACAGTCCTCGTCTAATTATCTATTGCCTCTCTGGTATGATGGTGAACAGTGAGAAAAAATGGTGTCGTTAATGACATGTGATTCATTCTTCTGCTTGACTGTAAACCACCATTCAAACATTACTGAAAAAAAAAAGTCTTGTCTTATTCATGATTCACTTCTAACCAGAGAGGTTTCAGAACTTCAGACTATGAATGTACTATAGGCCACACTGACCACCATCATCATGCACCACAAACATCCCTCATCGCTTTCTTCTACAGTTAAGGTACAAAATGACCATTCCAGTAATACTACAAGCAGAAAATTTTTAATAACTATAAAAGAAGTTGCCTAGTCAATTTAGCAACTGTTATTAAGGGAAGTCTCTCTTTTTGGTGAATTGAAGGGATACTGATTCTCTCAAACAATGCATAAATCTCTTTTCCAGTCTACCTATCTTAACAAAGTTCGTCTGCCAACCATATTCTCTATTCTATAATAAATACCATAGACAGTTGTGGTCAAAAGTATCAATACACATAAGGCTGACTCGAGCCAATATTCAACTTTTCTTTTCTTGAACTACTTTTGTGACAGTTTTGCTTTAATGAGTGAGAATATTACTGCAACCCATTAGAAACATTTTGTTAAAAGTAGTAAAAGGAATCCAGTCCACAGTTCATTACTATAGAGAGAAAGTGTCATATGTTTACCCAAGTCATCCTCATATGCATCAAAACTTCTGTCTGCTACTGTACAGTACCTAATTTTCTGTCTCCTTTTTATATATTTACCTATCTGTCTAAGGACTGTCCATTCTATTTAACTGGGAATAATGAACCGGCTACCATATTGCATTTCTTAGCTTATTATAATCTATGAAATAAAATAAAGCAAGACAAATAACATCCAACATTCATACAATCAATTCATCATCTGTATTTATTTGCCAGTTTTTGTATATTTAATGCAACTCAAGCAAGACAAATAACACCTAACATTCACACTATCAATTCATCATCTGCAACATTCAACCGTGGGAATCTATTTGAATCATATGTTAAAGGTAGTGTTTTGGTCGTGGGTGAATTGGAGTACCAACCCTCCCGAAATGTTACAAGTATTTTTGCAGTAAAGTAGTCGTCGATTATACTCTACACTGATACTTTCTAGAGCAAGTGCACACACGATAAAAAAAAAATATCAGTACAATTTTTATGTGAAACATTTTGACACCCCAGATGATGGATACTGATAAGTAGCTTGTTTATTCCTGGGGCATCATGAGCTGTGCCGATCATTTACAGAACTATCAGACCCCTCCTCCTCCTCCTTGGTTTTTTGAGCCTGTGTACTTCAGTATATGAGTAGCCCAACGGTACAGAGGATTTATTTTGCAACCAAGTTTGGAGAAATCAGAAGTCCTCCAATTCACCCATGATAGAAGAACCTTCCTTAATTAAGAATCATTATCAGCTGCAAGGGAACTAGTTTATTTCCACCAACATCCCCACCACCATACTACTGGAGAAATCACACTTGTGTAACCATGATGAGCTTAATCAAACTCCCACATTAGTAGATAAAAAGGTTTTATTCCAACAGTTTCGGTGACCACTGTCGGTCACATCCCTGAAGAAGGTGACTGTGGTCACCATAACTGTTGGAATAAAACCTTTTCATCTATTAATGTGTGAGTTTGATTAAGACTACCGCCACCATTACCAGGTGAAAAAAAATAAACAAAACTTACCATTGCCCCCACTTCCGCCCTGCCCCGCCCCCCCTCCAGAGCCTCCCCGCCTGCCCCAGCCGCCCCCTGTCCTGGGTTGGCCCCCCTCAAGGTTGTCTTGGTGTCCAAAGGTGCTGAAGTGGAGGGTGTAGTCTCCAGGCGGGGTGGTAGCAGGTGCGGGGCGGGGCGGGGCAGGTCGGGGTGGGGCGGGGAAGGTGGCGTAGGGGCAGACCTCGTATGATGTGGACACTGACGGGATGGAGAAAATAATTGGAATTGAATTGATGAAGAAGGAAGAAGACCCTGTTGCACATGGAGGGTCTGGGGGAAAGTGATAGGGTGAGGGAGGTGAGAAACATAGAGACATAAGTACAAATGACAAGAACAAAGACAGTGAATGGGACAGAAAGAGGGAGAGATGGACAAGGAAGGACACAAATCTAAATGGAAAGAGAGGAACAAGGGTAGTAGACAGAATAGAGGTAAAGAACAAAGATAAAGAGACAGGGACTAGAACATAGAGAAAGAGAGAGAGAGAGAGAGAGAGAGAGAATGTTCTGAGATACACGAACAAATACTGTATGCTCAATAGATGCAATAATTCCCTAAACTATTATTAATTACTGTAAGTAGGTAAACAGCACACACACACACACTAACTCCATAAGTTATCAATAAGTAAAGGTAAGCGGTCAAACAATACACAAGCACGCACACACACACACAGAACGAGTAGTACACCAGACAATAATGCAGGTTATAGTTACATAGATGGACAGACAGACAGACATACAGACAAATCCACCAGAAGAGACAATGATTGAATACAGTGCAAAGGTTTATTAGACAAACAAGCTCATATGAATTACTGCTCAAAGACACACATGGGAAGCATTTAAGGGGAAATTCTATTGTTGGTATATTTGAAGGTCTTTTATTCTTTCAACCAAACTATGCCAGGAAACAAAGACATCTTCAAAGTTGCAAATGAGGGTGTCTGTTTCTTGGTATGGTTTGGAGGAATCGTTAGATCTCCAGTTCACCAACAACAGAATCTTCCCTTAACGGCAAACACAGACAGACCTACAATAAGCAGATCAGACACAGGAAACAGCAGTAAACACAGAGCCAATTTCACATAGTCCACAGTTGATATCATACAGGTTTCTACTTTTGAATCTGATTGGCTGTTGCTTGACTCTGAATGAAGGGCTTGAACCAATAGTTGTGGTTACATTCAGATGCCCACAAAATACTGTAGACTACAATACATACTATAATCAACACCAAAAAGAATTTATTACACATAATATTTTCATATACAAAATATTTTCACAAAATGCATTGTCTACAATAGAAAGTAACAGCAACAAAAATCGTGTGATGGAAAATAATTGCTACATATTTGTTTATCAGACCATCCTCAATATCACTATTTACCAACATATTCACTTTAAGTAATGCCACTATGCAGATGAAAAGCGAGTAAAATAAGAAATGGCACACTATCTCCTCTAGAACAACATCAATAACAGACCTGTGTATGCCTCCTCATGTTTTTCTCGTGCAGCGGGAGACAACTGCTCCTGACTGTCGTTGTGGTGGTTTTGCATTTCCGCCAGTGACCGGGAGTAAACACCGCCTCCACCACTGCTGCTGCCACCGCCACTGCTACTGTTCCCGCCGTTCCTTACCCCGCCGCCCCCTTTCCCGCGCTTGCTGATTCCCCCAATTTTGATGAAGTGCGCTCGTCTGAAATCAGCAGAAGGAGTTAGGGGGTTTAACATGTTCAGGGGATAATGATATTCTCTAGTTATTATTTAAAATGTATTTTGAAGCTGTATTTTCCTGAATTCAGCAAGTTAGGAAATGTTTACCCAGCTATTACTAGGGAGTGGTCAGCCCACTACAAAGTGAACAGGGCCAGTATCTATTAAACCTCTCAGAATTTGCAATTTGTTCATGTGTTTGCATTACAGACCACACAAAAGTGTTTCAGACCCATTTTAAAGTAGTGGATAATTTTCTTCCTCTTAAAGTATGAGTCATAGATATGGTTTCAAAGCAGTGCCGGGATCTAGTCCTTGCCATGAATGAATGCTTATCAACAAACTTTTTACTTAAAGAGTAATCTTTACTTTAGTAAATATGGGACCATATCAGTTCTTGGCTCTTGGAAACTTGGTGGCAGTGCTGACTCGTTTCTAGAGCATTAATGTCTCAAATAATTACCATAGTCATAGAGGTCACCAAATTATATACAATATTATTAAATAAATATCTAAATGTAACGCCAGTCCCACGTAAGCCAGTACTGTACAACCCAAACTCTAGGTCGAAACTCTACAACATAATACTGTACAGACATTACCACTTACACACCCCTCCCTACTTTATGTACAGATTGTTTCAATGGGTAACTTTGCTCATAACTTTGCCTTATCCATCAAGAACAGCAAGCAGAAATCATCCACACTGAACTGACTGACCCTCTTGAGAACAGGAGTCCAACACAGAGTAGGAGTGCGAGGGTGCAGGCCACACCAGACACTACTGGGGCCAGCACATGGGGGTCAAGCAGTCCCCCCATACCGCCCCCAGTACTGCTTCTCGATACGTCCACCACACTTGCCGGGGCCAGAGTCGCTGCGGAGGAACCAAATACAGCAATTACAGGGGTGATATTATTATGTTGTAGGTGCGTTGGAGGGCTACTAATTCTTGCAGACAAAACTAGACTAGTACTGTACTTCATTATTTTACAGTATATGAGGAAGGAGTCTGTTTCGTAGCATAACTTGGCCAACCTATATAATCATCCACACTATAATATTACAATAAACATGATGTATTTCATAAAGACTTTTTCTTTGCCATACTTTCCCTCACTTTGGTACTGTACAGTATTTAGCACTGGAAAACCAAAAAGACACACAAGGACCAATACATCTGTTGCTGTTTGATGAGAGAGAGAGAGAGAGAGAGAGAAAAAAAAAAGATTTAAGATATAACCACAACATTTCAAAGACTCCAACCTCCTGTGACTGATGCCGTGGCCACATCATATATAGCAGTGGTGGATCCGGCAGCATTGTGAGCCATGACTTTGACCTGATACCATGTGAGGGGCGCCAGGTCAGACAGGGTGAGGGTGTCCGTGTCTGGGGCGAGAGGGTGGGGAGAGGCAGGGGAGAAGGAGGGGCGGGAGCGGGGGCGGTATTCGACGGTCCAACCAGTGATGGGACAGCCACCAGAGGGCCAGGTGAACAGATGTAGTGTGATGGATGACGAGTTAACAGTCACTAGGTCTTGGTGGCGTGGTTGCCGGGGAGCTGTTGGCGTAAACAGTAACACAAAATTTCAGTTGAAATATAAAAAACAAAAATGAACAGAGTATTATTTAAAAGCAAAAATATTTTATGCAATAGCAACACAAAATAAGATGAAATAAATACCTCAAACTATGAAAAAAGAATGATAAAACAAAGCAAGGATAAAATATGCAGTTCATATTCACCTAAGCAGAATGCAATCCAGATGAAAAGAAAAAAATAGGGGTAACCAACCTGATCCTCTTGTCCTTGTGTTGACAGTGCGTGAGGCCGCCCCACGTCCCACCTGGTTAGTAGCAGCCATCTGCAGGTGGTAAGTGGAGCCACAACGCAGTTGGTCTAGGGTGTGTGTACTGTGGTCTGGCTCTACCCAAGATTCAGCCCATTCCCCAACACCAGACCCTTCCAGACGGTACCTTATGATGTAGCCTGTGGGTGCAGGGTTGGGAGTTATGTGTTGCTGGCTGGGGTGGAGAATATGAGAGGATGGGGAGGTAATGAGACAGTGGAGGGATGAGAGGGTGGAGTGAATGGAAGCTTGGAGAGACAGAGATGAATGGAATCAACTCACCCGTGATAGATTTGCCTCCATCCCCCTGAGGTGACCAAGCGAGGTGTATGGCCCCCTGTGTAGCAAACTGAACCCTGAGTGTGGGTGGGGCCGGGGGCTGTACCACCTCCACCATCCACACCACCTCGTCCCTTCCCACGGTATTCACGACGGTACACGTGTAGTTGCCAGAGGAGGTGGCCTTGATGTTTGCCAAGAGGAGGGAGTGGTCAGGCAGTGTCTAGGGGTTAGGGAAGGAGGAGTCCTTAATTGCATGCCCTAATCAGATCATAAATGACTGGAATGAGAATTAAATTTCGATCTACTCTTACCACTAGGATTAACATGTAAAATCACCTGTAGAGCAGCAGACTATTTGTGTGGCATGGACTAGTGGGTAGATTTATTGTCTCACATTTGCTGGCTGAGGGTTTGATTCCCAGGTAGGGTAACTTGCTCAGATCTTCTATTAAGAACATTGAGGTCATCTTTCCTGCCATAGTTTGGAGATGTCAGTAAGCCTCCAATTCAATTTGCCCACAACAAATTAAAAAATCCTGCGAAGATTATCTTGACAATAAACATACAAACTGAAGAAGAAAAATGAATACTGTACCAGGCCTGGAAGACCCTGTAACACAGTGGAGGAGACAAAGAGATACCACACAAAAATCCCATTGATGTAAATACCAGTAAAGAATGACTAACCTGGGCTTGTGAAGAGGGTGGTGGTCGGCCAAGGAGTGACCAGGTGACAGTGGGAGGGGGATGACCAACCACTGTACAGGGCAAGGATACTGTTGACCCCCCAGCCACCTCCACCACCTGACCAAACGATTTGATTCTCGCAGCCACTGTGAGGGGGTACAGAAGTCTATATTATTATACTCCATTTTATTGTGCTTAACCTAGCGCAATTGTGTTGAGTCCCTAATTTACTTATTTGGCTTGTTTTGTAAATGCAATGTAATCCAAGACAATTTATATAAAAGAGAAAAAAAATACACACACACAGCAGTATGACTTACACATAATAAGTACACCCTTGGACTAAAATCATGTCTGCTGCCACCAATGGTCAATGTAATCCCTTGGTGTGTGGTGCAGTACATTATTATGTGTATAGTTTTCAGCATCCATACATGACTATGAAATGGACCATTGACCACAAGATTTCGTACACAAGCTGTTGTTTTTGAAGGTTTACAGCGAACAGAATGTGTAACGCAAGGTAACTGCAATACAATATCATCTTAGGTTTGTTGTTTTGCAATTATAAAGTTATTTGGTTGGCCATTCACTGCAGTACTTTCAGAATAATGACGTCTCTTTCTAAATAGCCTGTGTAGGAATTCCTGTAGCCAACCGTACAGTAATCCAGTCTAGAGTTCCCAAGAGAGACATACAGTACTTATATGTGAAACATAAACAATAGCTCCACAGACAAGCAAGCCATGTGATGGCAGTGACCTTTGTTGGTAATGGACATGTCTTTAGTCCTACTGTGTAGGCTACACAGCAAAGCAAAACAGGGATCCATAACCACCATGCCATTTTCTGTCGTGCTTACCTTGTGCATCCTGGGCTGGCTGCTGAGACACCACACGGGACACAGCGCCCTCCCCGACCCTGGTGGAAGCTGACACCCAGAACTCGTAGCGGGCGTGTGAGGGCAGCCCTCCCACGGTCCGACTCACCTCCACCCACCACCCACCCCCTCCCACGCCTCCGCTGCCACCCACACCCACCACCTCATTCCTTGTGGCCTGTAATCGTGGGAAAGAGACAAAAAAAGTAAGGATAATGATGGAAATAGTGAAATCTTAAGGGAATACTCTTATAGTCAAAGTAGAGAGCAACCGATTCCCTCAAACAAGCCTATTAAATAGGTCCATGAGAACCTCTCTAATAGACTGGGCAATCCTGTTTGATTAGTGGATGGAAAGGATAGATAGACAGACAGATAAATGAATCCCAGAATACAGGGACAGATGAACTGATAAACGAGTGAAAATCTGGGAGGATGGATGATGAGCAGGTCAGACAAATAAATGGATGAATGGAGATTTAGCACGGACATTACAGTACTCTCAGCCTTTAATGTATACAACTGGTCAACTCTGGAACACTCAACCTCCATCCATCTTTCCCCTTTACTACAAATTATGGTCCTCGAATTACAATGTGTCTAGGCATCTCAAATGAAATTGGACAAAATTTTGGACCTCTCCCACATTTCATCCTCATCTTCCCCAATACTGTATAGAAAAAAATGCACATAAACAATAAATGAATTAATAAATGAATGGATTAAAAAAAATGAATGGATGTGTGGAATGGAGGATGGATAAGAGGACAGTCGGATACAAAGAGATGAGGAACAAACCTGGTGCGCGTTGAGCGGTCGGTGGTATAGTGTGTATTGGATGAGGACACCGTTGGGTTGTTTGGGGGGAAGCCACGACACCACCACACTGTCCACTCCGGAGGGCAGGGCCTGGATGGCTGGAGGGGCATCTGGTACTGTGAAGGGAAGACAGAGAAGGACATGAGTTAAGGGGTTAATATTGACAGTGTTCATAAATCTGGAGCAAATGATTCCTTGAAACTATTAGTAAGGCAGGAGGTAGTTTATATGAAATTTTATATAGTTGTATATCGAAAATGCAAGTAAGTTTCCTTGCTAACCATTTTTGTAGTGTGGAATATAAATAGCCTCGTATGATGAAGCAATGGACTGGAGGAGATTGAATGAATATGTATTCAAGTATGCAAGGACTGTATGTAAGTAGGCAAGTCATTAATCAGAAAGCAGAAAAATTAAATGAGATTACTGGTCCCACTAACTAACCATCCTGTAGCGTAGAGCAGTGTACCGGTGGAGACAACACACCATCCCCAGCGCCTGTGTATGCCAGCACCCGGATTGTGTAGTTGGTAAAGCGACCCAGGTTTTGTAAGTTGGTCTCCAGGTTGGTTGTTCGCTTTATTTCCACAGCGTTGGACCCTACGTTGTGAGGAAATTAAGGGGGTATTTTACATTTGGTAAATTAGAGTGCCGGTGTGAAAAGAGCATTAGAGTTTTACCTGGAAGCACTGGATAGTACTGCATACAAATAATGCAATAATGCTTTTGGTTGTGCAAAAATCTTTTGGGTTTGAAGAGGTGATGTACAGCATATGGAAGGGCTGGAAATGAAATGAGTGTTAAAATTGGTCAAAACTGAGGGAAATGCACTAGAAAAATAAGTTGATTATTATGGTTGTGTCATGTCCTATGGTAAAGTTAAACAAAAAAATAAAAACAAACAGAGAAAGAAAAAGAAAATACAGTAAATGTTGGAGTACAAGCTACAGTATGATCTTACCCAGTATGTTGGAGGCACGTTTGTAGGAGACCTTGTATCCATGGACGGGACCGTTGGCAAGGTGCCGGGGGAGGGGAGCCCAACGTACCCTTAGGGCCTGTGAGGAGAGGGGGTCACAACGCACCTCCCCTGGGGCACCTGATGGCACTGAGATGGAAGGGAAGCTGAGTAAGTACAAGATGAATATTTAACTGAGACACTGGCCTCATTGACTGACTAGTGATGACAGTGAAACCAATCTGACTATCTTTGTAAGATTGCTTTTTCTTTCCATGTCAAATTAACTTCACTGACTGATAATACCTGGTGCTCCTAACTAACTAACCTCCCGATCTTCTGCTTGTAATCAATAATAATTCTGGTGGGGGATGTACTAATCTCCCTGACTGGCTTTTCCTTTCCTTGTCAAATCTATTTCACTGACTGATAATTCCTGCTGCCCTTAACTAACTTCCTGATTGTGGTCAATATTAATTCTGGTGGGGGACTCACTAACCTCCCTGACTGGTGGTGACTGACACGGGGGTTGCTATGGGTCCTGGTCCCACTCTGTTGACCGCCCTCACCGTCACTGTGTAGGAGGTGTAGTGTTTCAGATCCATCACCTCTCCACTCAGCTGTTGGCCTCCACGTACACTCCTCCACTTCCATCCACCGCCATCACCACCACCTTCTCCTCCACCTCCACTCACACCACCATCACTGTAGTCTTTCTTCTCCTCTGCATCTCCTCCTATCCTCCTTCCCATCGTTCCTACGATATCGACAGTTGTTCGCTCCAGACCTCCTCCTCCACCTACTCCACCACTTGATGCCTCCTTGTAGCCAATCTGGTAGCCTGTAATCTCGCCTGGGTT
Source organism: Petrolisthes cinctipes (assembly GCA_033782935.1). Classification (NCBI taxonomy): domain Eukaryota; kingdom Metazoa; phylum Arthropoda; class Malacostraca; order Decapoda; family Porcellanidae; genus Petrolisthes; species Petrolisthes cinctipes. The sequence goes on along the minus strand of JAWQEG010004634.1, from coordinate 11,115 downwards.
TAGGTGTGCTGCAGGTACCTGTGTTGTGTGTATGAGAGAGAGAGAGAGGATTCTAGATTAAGATGCAGTACACCCTTCATATAACACGAATACTGTATAAATTTGAGTCCATTCATTTTACACTCACTGAAGACCACCTAATTATTTCCCACAGATACAGGATAAATATTTGTATCCATCAATTCATTCTACATTCATGTTTTCCCACATACACAGTATAGGCCCTTCATTTACTCGTAACACGAATAAATATTTGTATCCATTACTTCATTTTACACTCGTTGAAATTCACCTAATGTTTTCGCAGGATTCTGTTACTCATTATCATACACCCACGTAGGTGAGTATTGCCTGTAGTGTTGTGGGTAATACTTTAAGGATTTTGGCGTCCCTTCGGCCCCAGCCACTCTCTTTCAGTTCTTCAACTGTCCCCCTTTTCTTTCTATTTCCTTCCTACTTGCTGTCTCACCACTCTATCACCTTCTTCTGGCGCTATATGACCTCGCTGTTGTGTGCCTAATATTAATCAATCATTATCATATACACTAAGTGATGTACTGGGCCTCTGCTAAATAGGAAATGTTAAATATGACAGCATTATATCAAGGAGAGAGAGAGAGAGAGAGAGATGTTGTTGTTGTAGTAGTTCCCCAGACTGTATCGGACCCCCAAATGGGAGTCAGGGTGATAGTGAGATCTGTTTTTTCGAAGGTAGCAGACGAGGGGACAGCTGGCTCACGGGTATGTAGTACCCCCGGGCCAACAAGCCCACCGTCTGTAGTCTTCCTTGTTGTGCCACTCAATCGGGCGATCTCGTCGGCTACCCAGAAGGAATGAGAAATAGTAAGAGAGACAGACAGAACAGGCCAGGGCGTGGTAGAGGATGCCAGATTCTTCACTTCTGGATAGAACCAGCCCTCACCAGTGTGTTGCTGGGTAGTTTACATCAACACATCTTCCCCCACCAGTGTGATGCTGGGTAGTTTACATCAACACATCTTCCCCCAGCCTACAAGGTAGCATGCAATCCTTGCTCTTACAGTCGGGTACCTATTTACTGCTAGGTAAACAGGGACATAGAAATCGAACCCGGGATCTCTCGCTTGCCGGGCGAGTGTGCTAACCGTTACACATCAGCACCCCAGAGAGAGACGTTGTTTATAATAGATAGCAGTTAAGTTTTCATTTGACAACATAAGTCACTAGCATTAAACAGCAGACTCTGTTGTGTTACAGGAACTATTCACTAACCAATGCAAAACAATACCGGTACATGATAACAATGACCAGTTATCTGCCTGAATCAACATTGTGTGTGTGTGTGTGCGTGTGAAAGTACACAAAAATGTGAATAACTATGCATATTACTGTTTGTATAGGATTGTGTGTATGCATGTATGTATGTATGTATGTATTAATTTTGTGTGTATCACATGGTCGTATTGTGCTCAGTGAAGCGAACATTAAAAAATAAAATCCGTTAAGTCTGTGTCGAGGACGAAGCCATTATGGTATGTTAGTTTTTTTATCTTTCTCTCTCTCTCTCTGACCGGACCGGATCCTGCCCCCATTTTTAGAAATAGTTTTTCCATTTTCATCATTAATAACGAGCAAGAAAATGTTGACTGTCTGTTTTTGCCGTGTGGTGATGGTGTGTGTGTGTGTGTGTGTGGTAGTACTTGTGTTGTGGTGTGCTGATGGTGTGTGTGTGTGTGTGTGGTAGTACTTGTGTCTGTAGTGTGTGTGTGTGTGTGGTAGTACTTGTGTCTGTAGTGTGTGTGTGTGTGTGTGGTAGTACTTGTGTTTGGGGTGTGGTGAGTGGGTAATGGGGGTGGTGATGGTGTGTGGTGTGCGAGTAGCCTAATGTAGTTGGTATTGGTGTGGGTGATAGTGGTGTGGTGTGTGAGTAATATTATTGGAGTGGGTGGTGGTGGTGTGTGTGTGTGTGTGTGGTGTGTGAGTAATATTATTGGTGTGTGTGTGTGTGTGTGTGTGTGTGTGTGTGTGTGTGTGTGTGTGTGTGTGTGGTGTGGGTGATAGTGGTAGTGGTGTGGGTGATGGTGGTAGTGGTGTGGGTGATGGTGGTAGTGGTGTGGGTGATGGTGGTAGTGGTGTGGTGATGGTGATAGTGGTGTGGGTGATTGTGGTAGTGGTGTGGGTGATGGTGGTAGTGGTGTGGTGATGGTGGTAGTGGTGTGGTGATGGTGGTAGTGGTGTGGTGATGGTGGTAGTGGTGTGTGTGATGGTGATAGTGGTGTGGATGATGGTGGTAGTGGTGTGGGTGAAGTGGTAGTGGTGTGGGTGATGGTGGTAGTGGTGTGGGTGATGGTGGTAGTGGTGTGGGTGATGGTGGTAGTGGTGTGGGTGATGGTGGTAGTGGTGTGGGTGATGGTGGTAATGGTGTGGGTGATGGTGGTAGTGGTGTGGGTGATAGTGGTAGTGGTGTGGGTGATGGTGGTAGTGGTGTGGGTGATGGTGGTAGTGGTGTGGGTGATGGTGGTAGTGGTGTGGGTGATGGTGGTAGTGGTGTTGGTGATGGTGGTAGCAGTGGTGCCATGGTTGTCGTCATCCTTCTTGGTGGTTTTGGGTTGTGGTGGAATGGTGACAGGTGTTGTGGGTTGTGGTGGAATGGTGACAGGTGTTGTGGGTTGTGGTGGAATGGTGACAGGTGTTATGGGTTGTGGTGGAATGGTGGCAGGTGTTTTGGGTTGTGGTGGAATGGTGGCAGGTGTTTTGGGTTGTGGTGGAATGGTGACAGGTGTTTTGATTGGAACTAAAGATACACTCACTCATAAAACTTAAAGTCCCACAGACAAGACACCTCCTCCTATCAGTTCTGGTATCAGTATATGTGACCTTCCACTCAGCAGTAATGTTGTCTAGATTATAATATGCGTTTGAATTTCCCAAAGTATGTAATTATTGATGATGGTATATATAATTTGCACATTAACATCCTCCACCCACCTGCCACGCGAGGGTGAGGGCGGCGGCTTGGGAGGAGTGAGGGCGGGCGGCGAGGTGTGTGGGCGGGGCTGTGGGGGGCTCCTGTAGGGTGGTGATGCTGAGGGTGGGTGAGGGGGGTGACGCGCCCCTCTGGTTGACGGCCAGTACTCGCAGGTGGTACGTCCGTCCTGGTGTCAAGCCCTGGGGTGGGGTAGAGGGTTGGAGGACCATGAGGAGAGATGGAGGGGGGGATATGGGGGTAATACAAATTTGGGGCAAGTGATTCACCAGTATAATAATATTAAAGAAACAGACTACCTTTATTTTGTGGAACGCACGGCCAAATTTACGCATATGGTGGCGAGGCAAGGGCGTTTTATGAGCGCTAATAGGCTACTGGTGAACAGAAAAAATGGCCACACAACCATGGTAAAGCCGCCAAAACAAAATTCTTTGTGGCGTCGTGTGAAGGGGCCCTTAGAGTGTGGGTCATTTGTTTTGGATAAATTAGAGAGTACTACGAGTTTGTATAGTGTGACCCCTCCATCGTAGACCGTACAGTACCTTGAGTGTGGCCTGTGTGAGGTGTCTGGGTAAGGTGGTGTTTTCAGGGGGTCCAGTTGCAGGGGGTCGGGCTGGCCAGTGCTGTAGGAGGTAGTGGGTGAGGGG